>CAXAQZ010000858.1:10000-39000 GCA_963971145.1 Sussaba pulchella
ATGCAGATTTGCTCATTTACGATGACGTATTTACCAATGAATCAGGCGAAGTAACGTGCACCGTTAAAGTCATTCCTTCGAAATGTACGCCTTTATGTCAGCCCTGCGACGTATATTTTTACCGACAAATGAAGAGCGTAATTAAACAATTGCAAAATGCATCAGATTCATTGAAAGAAAATGGAGAAATAAACACTCGCGAGGATGCGATAAAAATTCATTTGATCATTGACCACCAATTGAGCGCTCCGATATTTAACGATATGGTTAAATATGCTTGGTATGCGTCAAAATTGTTGCCGGACAAAATTGCTTTTACTAACGTGAATGAAGCTTGCTTCCCGCTAACGCTTACCCGAGAAAGGGAAACGTTGTGCTTTAAATGTTTGTACGATGACTATCATCCACGAATATGCAAATAAAAATAAATCACGATTTGTTAAATGTTATTACGATATAATAAATGATATATTTAATGTTATTACGATATATTAAATTATGTGTCAAACGATATATTGAATGTTTCTACAACGACTATCATACATGCGTATGTGAATGAAAATTAATCACAATTACGTACGAAAATAATCCAAGAAATGTCTGCATGATTTTTATTTTGCATTAATCTAACGATTAACGAAAAAATTAAATTGGCGGGGGAGCGTCATAAAATAATTGTTAGCACGATTGCAATAGTAAGAATTGAAAAAAAAATGAAATTACTAGGATCTGAACCAGCGACATCATGATTGCTGGACTTACACTTTCGCTCTGCGCCATCGGCGCTTGGTGACAGCACAGCACGCGACTGGTATCATCTGCCGGCGCAAACGTGATTTAAAAAAAAAATAATAATTAAACTAGGGCCCACCTACAAAGAAGCCGGGACAGGTGTCTAATAATTTTCAATATACTATCGATTTATGATAGTTTTATTGAAAAGTCAGTTTCATGGTTGAAGCCTTCCCCTTGGCAGTATATACATTATGCATATGAGATCTTATTACACATTGTTCTCTCTTCTGAGTAGTATTTTGACGAAGACAATTCACAAAATCGTCGAACGTGATGCTTTTTTGTACAACACTCGTGTTGTGCCCCGCAATTTTCAAATACATTTTGTCATTATAAATTTATAAAAAATAAATTCACGAAACAATTATATGCTTCTCACGATATAATTGTTTCTCACGATCGAACATCGCTGACTCCAAGTCAGGCGATACGGAAGGAGACACGATACTTCCCTTGCAGACAGATAAATATTACAATTATAAAGAATAAAATAAAACAAAACCGCTTACGCGAAGTAACGGAAATACGGATTTCCGTTACAACAACTGAATCCTTTTCGAAAGACCGTGCCCTGACAGTGCTGACAAAGAATCAGGCGACTGGCTGGGAACGGCAAACTGCAAAATCAGCTGTTCGACGACGAGCCTCGAAGAACCGAAAGCTCGCCATCGAAAAGTCAGTCTTGAACGAAAGATCAAGTCGAACGGTCCTCTGATCATCAGACTCCCGTGCCGCGTTAGAATTTCCTCGTCGATACTTTGTAAAAAGCGCGAATAGAAATATCTAATAGAAACCCGCAGCGCGGTAAGCGTGATACGTCGCACCGCGATAATAAAGTGTTAGTCCGAGTCATCGAGAATAACATCTGCTGTGTAAAAACCCAAAAAACCATAATAAATTCAAAGCGTGTCTGTATTTTATGAGTTAATACTTATTTGTGGCAAGAGATCCCGACTTATCCCTCCTGACCCGTAATCTGAAGATTCGAGGAGACACGGGTCATCCGGGGGACACAACATTGGTGGCAGCGGTGGGATCTGCCATAATAACTCTAAAATCAGTGCGCTTTCGAACCCTTCCATACGCATTCAATACAGGAAGGCTTCACACAGCCACGCGGACGTGAACGTTACATTTTTATCCGGTTACACGGCACCGAATCAGAACAGTGTTTACGGTGCGCGTGGTGTACCAGTGTCAAAATCCCGACACCGAAGCTGTCGAGGCATTTTACCTGGTTGTGCGGTGCAGTGATAGTGAATCAGCTGTGCCTGCACGATACTCGGGGTTAAATTCCGGAAGTACACATCGCGAGAATTTACCTGGGTGCAGCGGCCACACCATTGTGACGCAACAGTGCAATCGGTGCAGAGTCGTGTGCGAAAGTCCAGCGCTCTACGCGACACGCGGTCGTCGCGGTACAGCCTGGTTCGCCTACCGCGCAGTAGTATCTGCCGTAGTGAGATAATCGAGCCGCCTGAGAAGCATACGTCGGAGGGTCAAAAACAAGGACGAACCGGACACCAAGGGGCTCAAGGAAACGCAGCGGAAGGAACCACGGCCGACCGTTTCATGGATCAACAGAGATCATCAAGGAAACGCAGCGGAATGGATCAAGGCCGACCGTTTCATGGATCATCAGGGATCATCCACCTGTAAGTGGCAGTACCTAATCTTATCATATAAACCTATCAAAGCCAAATTACAATTTATTCCGATGTCCGCGAAGATTTAGTAAAAGAAAGATTTGTAATACAATATTTCGGATTGGTATTAAGAGTGACAGAAAGGATAATCTGTTTACGCGGCAATCGTAGTAATAATACGCGAGAGAGAAAAGCCCACGCAGCGTGGCACCCGGCAAACGCTTCGAACAAAATTAAATTAAATTCAGCAAGAATTAATAAAACAACAAATTTTCGTTCTATTGACTTACGATCGAAAATAAAAAAAAATAAAAAATTTTTCTCAACAAATAAAAACGCGGAATAATCGAATCAGGCGAGAGGTAGAGGATTAGGTAAACGCAAAGTAAAAGTTTGATAAATCTATTAAAGGGAAAATTTAAATAAATAAAATATGGAAAACAACAGGAGAAATGACCCGCGACTCGCGCATTCCTTTGACTCGACCTTGCCCGGGCAAGCGGTAGGGGCAGCGGCCGGGCTAGATGCTGCGATTGGCGACATCACATTTCGCACAAATGAAGCGCTAAACACCCTGTCGCCGACGGGGCGCTTGCCCCACGCTCGCCAAACCGCGATGTCGGAAAGTTTCCGGCAGATGGGGGTAAATAAGAGGCGCGGTACGGATTTCCTGGTTACGAGTGACCCTGACCGAGATCGGCGCCGTCGGGCGCGACGTCGTGTCACGGACGAAATGATCGACGAAGAGATCTTGCGCCTCCGTGATGAGGCCTCGGGTCTTCCGCCAGGTAACACCACCGTGCGGCCAGTCGCGCCCAATCTCGGGGCAATACCGAAGACGCGAAGAATCGACGACGACGACGGTAGAGATTCGGGTCGAATGCTTCGCGACGCTGTGAACGTCGACATGCATCGACGCCCCCGCGACGCGTCGAGATCAGCTCGACGCGACTTGGCTGAGATGCTTCAGGGCGTCAACGCCGAACCCTACGAATTAATCAGGGACCTTGAAGAGCAAAACGCCGAATTAAGGTACCGATTAGAACGATTGGAAGAAAGACTATCGGAAGGAAGGACGTCGAGACCGTGGAACCGCCGACAAACCGGATTCCCGGGCGAACGACGGACCGTGGAACTCGGGATGGCAATGAAACAGGTCCCGAAATTTTCCGGAGAAGGTCCTGACGAATTGGACCAATTTCTACGCGCTTGCCAAACTGCGCACGACCGAGTCCCGTACGAAGACCACGAAGTTTTCATAGAATTCGTCGTATCGGGGCATATTACCGGCAGGCCGTCGCAGGACCTAAAACATAAAAATATCAAAACCCTAGAAGAACTTAGGACAGAGCTGAAGATGCTATACGGAAAGCGTAAGTCACTGGCAGCTCTACAATTGGAATTCAACTCCCTGCGGCAGAATCAGGGCGAAAAAGTCGCGACGTACGCATCGAGGGTAGAACAGGTGACGGTCGACCTCATCGGAAAGTTGTGTGAAGGAACATCAACCCCTGGAGAGGCGCGGACGATCGAAACCATCACCCGACGAAGTGCACAGGCCAACTTCGAGAACGGACTACATGGCCAAGTGCAAACGATCGTGCGTGCTCGAAACTTTACGACGCTACACGAAGCCGTAGTCGGAGCCATCGAAATAAGCGAGATGATGTTACCAAAAGGAGGAGGAAAAAGAGGAGGATGTTACAAAAAAACGGAGGGGCGCAAGGCTCCAACCAACGCCGTAGTTACAACAACAATAACAACAACAACAACGGCAACAACGGCAACCAACGCCGGAGCTACAATAACGGTAACAATAACAACGGCAATGGCAACAAAACCTGTTATCATTGCGGAAATGGAGGCCACTACGCGAGAAATTGTCCGAAGCAGTCCGGACGAAACAGCCTCCCCGTCGCGGAGCACAACAAGACGCTCCATCAAGTGGACATAGTGTGTCATTACTGCCAGAAAAAGGGCCATGTGAGGAGAGATTGTCGACAGCGAATGGCAGACGAAAAAAATGGAGGTCAACAGAACAATCGTCAAAAAGGTCAACAGTCGCAAAATAACAACAAGAAGAATTACCAGAACAACCAACAAAAGGCGGGGCAAGACGACACGTCGACAAAGTTAACGTTGGGCTCGCTATCGATCAATCTAGTATCAATAAGCGACCAAGAGTCGACACCAGACGCCTCGGAAGAGGAGGAAATGCAAATCATGCAAGTCTCAATCCCGTCAGAGTTGTCAAGCAGCGACTTCGACATCGAGTCTCCGAGTTCGGCCAGCGGAATAATCACCCTGAAAGCCGACACCGGGGCTCAGTGCTGCGTCATCAAACGAGACTGTCTGTTGCCCCAAACGACGATCGAAAAAACAAAAATGACCCTGAAGGGCGTATCGGGAAGGACTATCCACCCGGTATTCAAAGCAGAGGTCACCCTAAAAGTACCAGAGGTCACAATACGGCACTGGTTTTACGTCGTCGAGGACGACGTACCGTTGAGCGTTAACGGACTTCTCGGTATAGATTTCATAAAGAAGCACCATGCCGATATCCTCGGTGGCGAGGTTCTGAAATTATACGGACACAGTATGCCACTGATAGACGGAACCGAGAGGGTTACTTTGCCCCCGCGGAGCGAAACGATCGTCCACGGGAAAACGAAGAGCAAGACCATCGGTTTCGTGGAGAAATACGAAATCGAAAAAGAAATTCTCGTCGGTGCCTGTGTAACGCCACCGAGAGGGAACAGCTGTGCAGTTAGCATAGTAAACACCAGCGACCGAGCACACACAGTACTACGACCCGTAGTGCAACTCGAGCCGCTAGGGGATAGCGCGACCGAGTCACTCAGCGTAGGCACGGTGCGCGCGGGCAGAGGGGTCGAGAGGCTCGACCGACTGCGAGACGAACTCGATCTCGCAATCCTCAATGCCGAGGAACTATCGTCGCTCGAAGAAATAATACAAAAATTCGAGGACATATTCCACCTTCCGGGAGACGTGCTTCCGTGTACAGACAAAGTCGAACACTGCATCCTCTTGAAGGAAGGTACGTTACCGACAAAAGTACACCCGTATCCCCTTCCCGAAGCTCATAAAAAAGAAGTAGAACGACAAACGGAAGAAATGTTGTCCGACGGCATCATACAACCGAGCAAAAGCCAATGGAACGCGCCACTGCTGGTTGTGGCAAAGAAACCAGATGCCAACGGGCAACGACGAATGCGAGTCGTGGTAGACTTTCGTAAGCTAAACGAAGCAACCATCGGAGACTCGTACCCGCTGCCTAATATTAACGAAATATTGGACCAGCTGGGAAGGGCAAAGTATTTTTCTACTCTCGATCTTGCATCGGGATTTCATCAAATTCCAACGGCTAAGGGAGATGAAGAAAAAACCGCCTTCTCGACTCCGCAAGGGCATTTCGAATACAACCGAATGCCCTTCGGATTAAAAAACGCTCCCCCGACGTTCCAAAGGCTGATGAATACAGTCCTAGCGGGACTGGACGGGATAAAATGCTACGTCTACCTGGATGATATCGTCATCCACGGTAAGACCCTGCAGGAGCACAGAAGTCGCCTCGCAGAAGTTTCTCAACGCCTGCGAGAGGCGAAATTGGCCCTACAGCCGAGCCAATGTCAACTAATGCGAAAAGAAACGCATTACCTCGGTCACATAATTTCAGAGAAGGGCGTACAAGCAGACCCCGAAAAAATCGCGGCTGTGAAAAATTTTCCGATACCAACCACCGTTAAAGGAGTACAATCTGTCCTTGGGTTGGCCGGGTATTATCGGAAATTTATAAAAAACTTCTCGAGCATTGCAAAGCCCCTCACGGAACTCGTGCGGAAGGACGAGGCATTCGAATGGACTGCCGTCCGAGACGCAGCGTTCGAGGAGCTAAAAACTGCAATGACTACGGCACCGATACTCCAATACCCGGATTTCGGTAAGCCATTTGTAGTAACGACCGATGCGTCAGATAAAGCCATCGGAGCGATATTATCGCAAGGGAAGGTCGGGGACGACCTTCCGATATGTTACGCGAGCCGTACTCTGTCGAAGGCCGAGCTCAATTACACAACGACCGAGAAAGAACTGCTCGCGATCGTGTGGGCAATAACTCAGTTCCGGCCTTACGTTTACGGTACACGTTTCAAGGTGGTAACGGACCACCAACCCTTAACTTGGCTATTCGGTGTAAAGGATCCCGGCTCTCGACTCATGCGTTGGAAAATTAAATTATCCGAGCATGAGTTCGATATAGAATTGTAACGTGGTGCTTTTCGAGGCACCCCGTTACTGCGCTTTAGCGCTTTCAAACCCACGCTGTCAACTGTCCACCTTCGACCCTCCCTTCGGCAGCCTTAGAAATATTAAAGAAATTTATTTAGGACCGATTATCAGTTAGAATTGTTGTTATATTTTGGCGTTAATTTTTGTCTTTCACGCGCACCCGATCTGAGTCCTCGCCTACATCGGAGATTCGAGAGGTTTGTTCCACAGCCGCTGTCTTACGTCGTTCCTTTCTCCCGTCAAGGAACGACATAGCCCCCCGGAAGTGAGGCGACCGGGATCGGTGTGAAGAATGCCTTACCGTCTGATGGAGGGAATGCCATCAGCGGTCGGATCCAAGGACGGAGCATTCCCCCGCCCTGAAGATCCGGACCTTGAGCAAGGAGCTGCGGTGGGCCAAAACTGAGGGTCCACGCAGCTGCCTCGTGCCACCCGGGTACCGGGGCTTGCCGTAAGGCCCGTTGCCCGGTTCGGATGGGAGGATTAAATATCTCGGAGCCGCCCCTGCTACCCTCCGCTCCACCGACCATCGGGTGGAGTCCCGAGGACAGGATGCTGTCGTCTCTCCGCTGCTGTATCGCGGGGACGCAGCATGGGCCGGGTGTCGAACACCGCAGGCGGAGGCGAGATCTTATTGTTGTCGACAAGCACCTGAGGGGCATTTACCACGCTGTCGCCCAGCTGCGGGATCCATAGTCGTCCGTCGATAAGGACGAGATCGGGATCCCGAGCAAACCAGCGTTGTCGACATTTACCTTATGAAGCGGTGGCGGATCTGTGGAGCGAGCCAACGTTCAGCGTCGCCGAGAGAGCGAGCACGTCTCGGCCGAGCCAGCGACTTGGGGTGGGGATCACTCGGACGAGGCCCCGCACGGCGAGCCTCGAGTCGCTCTCTTCTCGTCCAGCTTTCGTCGGTGGTGGACCACCACAGCGAACTACCACATCATACCTCCCGAAAAGGAAGCGGACATCAGCGAGACCAGGTCCGGTGTGTCGTGAGTAAAGTAGCCCGTGCTTACGCCAAGCAAATCGATTCAGAGTTGAAGTTAGCTATCATTCGTACCAAAGTGTAAAAATCCGCGAAGTAAATACTTCGTCGGCTATCATTCCGGGTTGTCGCATACCGGATCCGGCCTCGTGGCCGGCCGGCTACCACGTTGTCGACCAGACCGCTCATTTTGAGTTGGTACGGGCTATCGTTCAGCTTCCTTAAAATCAGTTATCATACGCTTTATCGCGTGCTGTCGAAGGTGAGTGTGCGGACGAGAAGGGCCCACTCCGGAGCGAAAGTTAGGTTAGATGTTGCGTGTGTGATGAGTAGGGAAAATTGTGAGATCGATGAATATTGAGTTAGATAGGGTGGTAATGAAGATTTGATGAGAAAGTTAGTCAGTTATTGAAGTAGGATATGGCATCAAATTTATACTGTGATTTTGGTTGGATAGAGTGAATGAACGGAGTGTGAATAGGGTAGCGTATTAAGGAGTGTTGTAATTTGGCCGATCAGTTATTTGTGAGGGAAAACGAGTCAGTCAATTGTTGTCTTTCTGTTATTGTATGTCATTTTGTCCACTCGAGATATTGTAGAAAGTTGTCACACTGTCGGCATTGAATGTGAATTGTACCACGAACGACCGAAGTTTTGTTCAATAATTGCTGTCTAAATTTTGGCCGGGCTGGACCCGTGTATTAAGAAACGTTGTAATTCGGTCGCTCGGAACGCTTATCAATCGCGATCGGACGATTATCCGACCGCGAAATAAATTAATTTCTATCATTTTGTTGTTGTCGTTATTTGGACCGTATCGGCCTACGCCCCTCTACCCGTGTAGGGCTGAGCTACCGTTAAGCCGCATCGCTCCGCGCTGTCGCAAAAATTTAGTCGGCCCCGGTTCACCCCGGGGAATAATTTCAGGGCCGTCTTGTGGCGGCTGGCGCCCAACCGCGCAGCGCAGGAGCGGCGAAGGTACCCGGCAAAAACCGGTGTTACAGAATATAAAGCGGGAAAGAAGAACACGAACGCCGACGCATTGAGTAGAATATGCGCGGTGACAAGAAGCCAAGTGAAGGAGAGGAAGGGGCACACTGCGCGGGAGAGAGAGAGAAGCAACTCCCCCGGCATGGCCTCACGCTCAACCGATCCGCCGTACCCCATAGCAACCGAGAGCGGCGCGAGTGGGGACGGCGCGGACAGCCGTGCGAAGGGAACGGGCGAGAAGAGAGAGAAAGCAAGCCTCGCGCCGTGCGACAGCGAAACCCGCGGTGTAGCGAGCGCGAGATCCAGCGGCTCGAGCCGCCGGGCAGCGGTCAGCGGACGGCTACCCGTGACTGAGGAAGCGGAGAGCGGGGAGGACAGCGATACGGAGACGGAACACAGTAGTGACGAGGACAGCTGTATTAAAGACAAGCGCAGCGTCCACAATAGCGTAACCTGTCCCAGCCCCGAAGAACGGAAAATTATAATTAGAGAATACCACGATGCTCCTTTAGGGGGACACCAAGGATTAAAAAGGACTCTATCTCGGATCCGAATCAAATACGAATGGCCCGGAATCCGAGAGGAGGTGGGGGACTATATTTCCCGCTGTTTGAAATGCCAAAAGAATAAACTGAGGAGAAAGGAGCGAGCACCGGAGATAATTACGGACACTCCTGAAAGATCCTTCGAGAAAACCGCGGTTGACATAGTCGGTCCCTTACCCGAAACATCTCGGGGAAATAAATACGTCCTGACGTTCCAGGACGCACTTACCAAGTATAGCGCAGCTATGGCTATACCAAATCAAGAAGCTAATACGATCGCTAAAGCATTTACAGAGGAAGTGATATGCCGGGACGGAACCCCCAAAACCGTTCTCTCCGACCAGGGCACCAACTTCCTCAGTACCATTTTCAAAGAAGTGGGCAGGCTGTTGCACATAAAGAAAATACAAACGACCGCATACCATCCCGAAAGCAATGGGGCATTGGAGCGGTCGCATCGCACACTCGCAGAGTATCTTCGACATTTCATCAACGAAGACCAGAGTGACTGGGATGAGTGGCTCCCGTACGCGATGTTTACATACAACACCACCCCTCACACCGCAACCGGCTTATCACCGCACGAGCTGGTGTTCGGCCGTGAGGCCGAGCTACCGACCGCGGTGAAACAAGAGCCGCGCAGCACGTACACATACGACGACTACGCGAGCGAACTGCGCGAAAAGATTGCGCGCTGCGTGGACCATTGCAAGGGAACGACTACAGAGCGGTAAAGAAAAAGCAAAACTCTCGTACGATAAGGGAGCAAAGCCAACAGAGCTCCGCGTCGGAGACCGCGTACTCCCAAACGACGAAACAATCCGACGCGGAAGGTCGGCAAAGTTAACACCAAAGTGGACAGGTCCTTATCTAATAATAGGACAGCCCACACCGGTTACGTACGAAATACAAAAAGGAAGAAAAACATTAAAAGCACACGCTAACCGGCTGAAACTCGCCGTAGAGCATTAGAATAAATAAATAAATAAATAAATAAATAAAAAAAAGAAATAAACAAAAATATTTCTCCATCTACTGGACAGGGCTCCACTAGACATTTCCATAGACATTTTTAACGAAACCTTTTTTTAGAACTCTCATCGAGAAAATGGCGTAGAGTCTTACCGACAGTTCAGGTCATACAAATGTCGAACAACGACCTTCCGAAACGCAGATTCGAAGAAAATCTGCACGTGTGTTCCGCAGCGTTGCCGGTGCAACCATTGACCGACTAAGCGCCGTGCGAAACACAACCATACGCGAAAATACGTCCCGATAGCGAAATCGGATGCGAGAAACGGGCCGCGAATTTAGAAGTAACAGTTAAAATAACCATGCTACAACCGGGTAGATGGCAACGCGTGGCGCCGAAAATCGAAATGACCGGGATAACGTGCGAAAACGTCATAACGAAACATAAAAAAAAAAAAAAAATAAAAAAAAAATTAACAGGGACAGGAATAATGGCTTTGATAGGAGTATGTAACGTAACTGCCCGAGGTTTCAGCGTCGCGACAGGACGACAATACGTGCAAATGGTCAAGGAAGACTATTTGCCCTCGAGCAACCTCACCTTCTCGGACGAAGAAGGGCAAGTCACCCTCCCAAAGAAGGACGAGGAACCACCGATGCTACAGCCAGTCATCCGGAACCCCGCAAAGTTACGCGAACTCGGACAGCGAATCCGAGAAATTAAGAAAAAATTACGCGAAGAATTCCGTATTAGATTCCATAGTACCCTCGCAATAGGTACTACTGTCATGTTCACCATCGCAGCGATAGTACTGGTTAGCTACGCTGCATATACGCAAAAGAAACGCGACACCGCAGCCTTCAGCCGCGACTGTCGCTATCAACCTCGAGACCGTTGCCCCTCAAGAAGAGGAGCAACACAGAACTCGTCGCAAAGACGAAGTGCAAACTAACCGTGACACAGTACAAATAAACCGGCACCCTCCAACAAGTCGAAAATTCCATGGGCACATAAGAAATGTATTCGAAGTAAGAATTGTGTCCATTGTCAATATCCAAATTTTTACTTTTCAGGAGGGAGGGATGTTGTGCCCCGCAATTTTCAAATACATTTTGTCATTATAAATTTATAAAAAATAAATTCACGAAACAATTATATGCTTCTCACGATATAATTGTTTCTCACGATCGAACATCGCTGACTCCAAGTCAGGCGATACGGAAGGAGACACGATACTTCCCTTGCAGACAGATAAATATTACAATTATAAAGAATAAAATAAAACAAAACCGCTTACGCGAAGTAACGGAAATACGGATTTCCGTTACAACAACTGAATCCTTTTCGAAAGACCGTGCCCTGACAGTGCTGACAAAGAATCAGGCGACTGGCTGGGAACGGCAAACTGCAAAATCAGCTGTTCGACGACGAGCCTCGAAGAACCGAAAGCTCGCCATCGAAAAGTCAGTCTTGAACGAAAGATCAAGTCGAACGGTCCTCTGATCATCAGACTCCCGTGCCGCGTTAGAATTTCCTCGTCGATACTTTGTAAAAAGCGCGAATAGAAATATCTAATAGAAACCCGCGGCGCGGTAAGCGTGATACGTCGCACTGCGATAATAAAGTGTTAGTCCGAGTCATCGAGAAAAACATCTGCTGTGTAAAAACCCAAAAAACCATTATAAATTCAAAGCGTGTCTGTATTTTATGAGTTAATACTTATTTGTGGCAAGAGATCCCGACTTATCCCTCCTGACCCGTAATCTGAAGATTCGAGGAGACACGGGTCATCCGGGGGACACAACACTCGTCTTAACACCTTCGACTATCTTCTTACAATCTTTATCATCATCATCATTGTTACGGGGAAATTTCCTCGCACGAGTTTAAAAAAAAAATGAGGAGTCAACTCGCCTTAGCGAATTTGACTCTTAAGACACTTTTATTCTATAGTAACGTTATTTATTTTAAAAAACGGAGTTTTACATTTGCAGTCTGGCGCGCGTAGCGGCAGAGTGTCTATAGCTTGATGCCTGAACGTAAAAAACTGATGAAGCCGCGGTGCGCTCTCATATATATAGGCAGGCAGTCGCCTGGAGAGGGAGTCTTATCACCCCGCGTCACACCCCCGTTGTTAGAGTTGCTTTGCTCCTGAAAAGCGTGGTCTCCTGCTGACGGCTGGGAACACGAGGGGTTCCGGCATCGTAAGTTCTATGACCTCGCGCTGAATCGGTCTCGGGTTGTTATCGCCGAAATTTATTTGTTTATTACAACAGATTTGAAAACGAAATTTTGGCATACATTTGGATAAACATTCGAATAAACCTAGTTTGTTCAGGCTCCATAGCGTTATTGGTCCTAAAGATACTGTAATAAATTTATTGTCTTCACAGTAGATATTAATGATGAACAATTTAATTCATAATTGATTCAGATTGGATGAAAACTCATTTGCATGATTTCTTTCTTACGCATGGAATTCGACTTAATTTGGTCACGTTTATCGATCATGGTTCCGGACAGGAGTAGGTTGTAGCTCGAGAATATCTGCCGACGCAACGGTGCGACAGCGAATTATATATGCGACGTGAACATGCCGTAATATTACAGCATCAAACGAACATATGAATTTCACATTTTCGCGAAATAAGAAGGGCATAATCACAAATATTGCACGATTTCATCACATAAATAAAGACATATTCCGCACCGAGTTATACACGACAATGCATCGATTCAATCATAAACACGTCCAACAAAATCACGATTTTATAATAATACATGATATCTTCAACTCACAGGTTTATACGAATATATGACATCTTCAATTCACAAGTTTATACGAATATATGACCTCTTCAATTCACAAGTTTATACGACCAATTCATATAATTTATCACGACAGGTATGGGTATTGTGCTGGCTTCGTACGCGAGCCGCGACAATCCACATAATTATTTTAACGATAGAATCACCGACTCCGAATGTCGAATGTCGAGTGACCGATACGAGTTCACGAACGCGCTCCGCCGATGCGGTATGGAAAACGCGAAATTCTCACACACGATAATAATTTAAATGTTCGCAAAAGCGACGAGACTTATCTTGCGATGGCACCGGCGTGGTGCCCGACCGGCAGTGTGCGACGGCGAAATGGCGTCGCCACGTGGGTTGGTAAGCTCCCGGTGTCCTCGGGAAACATACCGAGATCGGGAATGCCGATGAGACGATTAATGGGCCCGCGACAATGATAATTCTCGTACCCATACGCAGTTTCTCGTAACCAGACGAGTGTTTCTCGTCCCCATGCGAGGCCCAATCGCCCTGCAGAATTGACGCAGACACTCAATGCCATGTTCAGGACGAAATGATTGCGTTATAGATTTATCTCGGTGAATACATACCGCTATGAACGATGTATAATCTTTTGCACTCACGCGGGCTCCGAAAGCCGCAGATGTGGCACTTTACAAAGGTAGCGAGCGACTGGGGCGAGGAGCCCGTGCTCCGAAAGCTTATCAACGCGGTGTATGGTATAATAGGAGATCGACGAGTATCCGCGGATCTTACGCGGACTCGCAGAACGCGTACAAGATAGTGCTTAGCTAGCCCGCTATGAACATGCTCGCGCTAGGGGCGCAGGATGTTACAATACATAGCCTAATACGGTGAGGGTGCTAATCGTGCGCTCTCTTCACGTTTTCGTTCTGCGCTGTCCTTTAACACTGCCTACGGCTGTCTGTATGTCGTTTAAGTCGTGCGTGAGTTCTCGTAATTCGTCTACGTCTATGTGATGTTGTAGGGGTAACAGTCGCGATGAGATGAAGTTTAAATCCTCCTCTGGTATTTGTAGCGTAAAATTTTTCCCGTATAGGACGTCGAGTGTACGATTAGAAGAGTGTAACAATTTAATCGTTGCACCTGCTCCGCTGAGTAAGCAATCCTCGTCAGACTCTATCAGCGTCGCTTGCGTGATAGACACAGTGTTCGCTTTGTTATTACAGATCGTGTCGAAGACCATCTCGCGTTCAGGCACAGCAATGTAACCTCGTTGATTTTTAAGTGTAATATAGGCGATTTCTTTTATTGAAAATAAGGATGTCTGGCATTTAGGGTGGTTGACGGTATTGATTTTTCTGTGTAATATTTGGTTATCACATGAATTCGTTTCGGCCATCCGGAAGTTGGGCTGGCTCCGCTTACAAATTTTAATTCTATCTAAACTTTTGCATTGAGTCAGGAACTGCTCGCTTATGGAAATGTACATTGTTTTTATTTTGTTCACCAACACGAATTCTGATTCGGGTATGACAGCGACAAAGTTCGTTCCGTACACGAATGGGATCGGTATTAAATGGTGGATGTCCCAGTCGTCGGATTCTAACAAAGGTGTGTCTAGTATGTAAATCAATTTGTTATTCATCACGTTGATCGTGATCAAACTCATGTCGAGAATCCTTTGATAATTAATTTCTTCTAACGGTACTGAATATTTTTGGTTAAACTGTTCCTCAAAACTTTTCAACCCCTTCATGAGCGTCGCGGGCGATAACACCTGAGGGTGGATTATCCCGTGTCTTCCTTCGCCGATTGCATTTAATAATATGTTAACATCTTCGTGGAGCTCGTTTAAAACCATCGAAAAGATTATTAATTGGTTCGATATGTGGATATTTAATGTATTATTATTAATGCTGTTTTTTATTTGATTACTACGTTCTAAGTTATTTAGTTCCTCCTTTTCTAGCACCCCTAGATCTTTACGTACTATGTCCAATGCGACTTTTATTATTTTGGTCTGTTCTGACATACCGTTCGCCAGTGTGTTGGTACTTGCGTACAATTTGTCAACTTCCTCGTTGATGTGGTCGAGGTCGTCGGCGTCGAGTGTTCCGAAGAGTGTTTTTCGAACCGTTCCAACGACGTTGATGAGTCCTCGTTTGACGCGTCCTCGGCTTGTCATTCGTTGTAGAGTCTGGATAAGTTTGCTGACCCTTTCAACTCGGTCCCAGAGCAGCTTTATTTCGGCCGTCTCTGCGCACTCTTGTCCGCAGACCATATCCGTTTTCATCAGCATATGCCATGCTCTGACGTATCTCTCCCAGACCCCTGTCGTGTCGATGGTAACAATTAGTCGCCAGGTGTCGTGGTAGACCTTCGCTTCGCCCAGATTTTCTGCGTAGATGGTCGTTTCATTCAGGGGTGTCAGTCTGAGCTCCGAGCGACTCGTGGTCGTTAGCGTCAGGAGCAGCAGTAGCGTCGCTACCTTCATCTGCAACGTGATAGAAAGGTTTTACTCTATCGATGTGTATTCTCGTGGTTTTGTCATCGGCGATCTTAATGGTAATGTTGTTATTCTCGTGGATCTCGGTTATTGGGTATGGTCCCAGCCATTCGGTGTACAGTTTTCTAATGCGTCGATCGTTGTGCAACAGGACCAGGTCTCCGATGTCGTATACATTATGACTTCTCGTGATCTTTCCGTCTTGATATCCTTTTGCCTTTCGTTTTGCCTTGTCGATTTTTTCCCGGGCTCGCTGGATTATAAAATTGTGTCTGGTCTTCCATCGTTCCAGAAGCTCGTGGTACGTGACAGTGGCATGTTTTCCGATGCTTGAGGGCAGATTTGCTCGTCTTCCGAAGGTCAGCTCGAATGGTGTGAACCCGTGCGTCTCGTGAACTGAAGTATTGTATGCAAAACTGATCGCTTGTAGACATTCGTCCAAGTATTGGCTCCTTTCGTGGGTTTCAAGGCTAGTTTTAATGAGATCCTTGACAACTGCGTGTGCTCGCTCGAGACTACCATTTGATTGTGGGTGGTAGGCGGTTGTTTTTATGTGTTTGATCTCAAAGTTTCTTTCGAATTCTTGCATGATGTTGGAAATGAAGTTTCGTCCTTGGTCCGTCATTACGTTCTTCGGCGTTGAGAATACGTAGATATAGTTTTCGAGCAATGCCGTAAATATCTCTTCTGACGTTTGTCCTTTTAGGGGGCATAACATGAGATATTTTGTCAGGTTGTCTTGGATGCTGAGTACATAGCGATTGTTTTTTATTGAAACCGGCAGTGGTCCGACTATATCCATAGAAATTTTTTCGTTTGGTTCCGTATGATCGGATCGGGGATGATTGCTGGTGCCTTATTGCGTATGCGTGTCAATTTTTCTCGCTGGCACTTCTCGCCATTTTTTATATAATCGATCATCTCTTGTTCCATGTTCTTCCATTCGTGATTGTCCTTCAAACGTTTGATCGATCTGTTCTCTCCAAAGTGTTGGGTCGCTGGTTTTCCATGGCATTCACTGAGAATTTGTTGTTTCTGCTCCTCTGTCAACTTCCCTTGTCGCGTGAAACATACTTTGATGGTTTGGTTGTATCGGTCGGAGAGGAAGTTTAACGCGACTTTTATAACGTCCCTTTCGTATTTGGAGATTGTTGGGTCAGCAATATTAAATTGAAGCGGTTCGTTCCTTTTCAAGAGGTACTCCGCCGCTATCCCGAGACTGTTGATCTACTCTACTTCGTCATATTGCCCAAGCGTTACATCGTTGTTATTGTCGGTTTCTTCTTTCGTCACGGTCATCCAAGGACCCTTGTTCATGCTCAGTAGTTCCTTGATTCTACTTGCGTGAATGGTCTCGCTCCATTTTACAAATTCGTCGTGAAAAAGAGGAACCTCCTCGACTATATTTTCCGATGTTGTGGGAGAATTTATTCCACTTATTTTCACGGCTTCTTGCAGTATGTCTGTTAGGGCCTGTACTCTGGAGAGTGCGTCAGCCGCTTGGTTTTCCTTTCCCTTTACATACTCGATGGCGTAGTCGTATTCTTCGAGTCTGAGTCTCCATCTGAGCAATCGCGAAGACGGATCTTTTACGCTGAATAGCCACACGAGTGCTTTGTGGTCGGTTTGGATGAGGAATTTTCGTCCCAACAGGTACTGGCGTAATCGCTTAATACTCCATACTATCGCCAGTAATTCTTTTTCGGTGGTGGTGTAATTTTGCTCGGCCGAGTTCAGCGTTCTTGACACGTAACAGCAGGGGTGTCCATCTTGCGATAGGACTGCTCCCAGTCCAACGTTCGAAGCGTCCGTCGTCAGCGTGAATTCTTTTTGGTAATCAGGGTACCTCAGAACAGGGAAAGTGCAGAGTTTGTCTTTTAATGTCTGAAAACTCTCTTCGCATTTTTCTGTCCATAGGAAGTCCTGATCCTTTTTCGTAAGTTCGGTTAGTGGCTTACTGATGGTCGTCCGAGGAAAGATTTTACGTCCTTGGGTGTCGCTGGTGTTCTAAATTCTCTGGCTGCTGCAATTTTTGCTGGATTCGGTTTTACTCCGTCTTTTGTAATTAGGTGTCCTAGGTATTCCAATTCTGGTCGTAGATATTCGCATTTGTCTGGTTGTAGTTTTAATCCGGTCTGCCTCAGTCGCTCGAAGAGAATGATGAGATTCTCGTTGTGTTCTTTCATCGAGTTTCCAAATACCACGATGTCATCTAAATAGACAAAGCATGTTTTGCCTATTAATCCTTTCAAAGCGGTGTCCATCATTCGTTGGAAGGTTGCAGGCGCGTTTTTCAACCCAAAAGGCATCCGTTCATATTCAAAGTGTCCCTCTGGTGTTGAGAAAGCAGTATATTTTTTGCTGCCTTCCTCCATTGGGATTTGGTGGAATCCTGAACTAAGATCGAATGCGGAAAAGAATTTTGCCTTCCCTAGGTGATCTAGAATGTCGTCGATGATCGGTAGTGGATAAGCATCTTGTTCCGTTTTTTCATTTAATTTTCTGAAGTCGATGACGATTCTTCATTTTTTTTTCCTGATGCGTCCGCCTTTTTGGATACTACCCAAATTGGTGAATTGTACGGCGATTTCGAAATTCTGATTATTTTTTTCTCCAGCATCTCATGCACTTGCCGCGCGATTTCCTGTCGATGGCATTCTGGAGGCTTGTAGCTCGCGTTGTTGATTGGTTTGCCGTCGGCTAGTGTGACGACGTGCGTCGTTGTCTCGCTACACGGCAGTGGATCTCCGGGAAGCGTAAAGATGTCTTGATACTGCGTTATGATTTTCCAGAGGTTATCATCTCGGTCCATCGGTTCGGTGTGATCGAGTCTCGTATTTTCCATTAAAAGTCGGATTCTCGTGCCCAGTTCGGTTGGTGTGATTGTATGGATTTTTGTCTGAACGAATTTTATTTTGTGCATTTTTAATTCTTCGTGATTTATGCGAATTTCTCCTGTGCTCGGGTTGCATATAGGTACGCGGATCTGGTAGTCTCGAATTCTATAAATCGAGTCAGGTATAATTGGATGGTCAAATATTCCGACATGCCCTTTTTTAAGCCGGCATCGTACGGTTAATACTTGTCGTCCGTGCGGTTGTACATAATACCCGTCATCGTACAGCTTGTGTCGTATGCCGTCGAGAGAAAGTTCGTCGTTGCTAAGTCGGTAGTCGAAAGCTTGCAATAATGGTTGACCGGCCAATCCGTCGTCTGGAATCGGAAATTTATCGGGTACTACATGAAATTTGAGTCTCTTTCCGTGCAAAACTAGGGTGGCGGCTCTGGTGCTGGTATGTTTGTCGTTTCCCATCGCGAATTCTTTCGTTACATCAGTGGTCGGTGTGTTGTTTCGGATCATGCATTCTTTTACAAGGTTTAATGATGATCCGGAGTCAATTAGATATCGTCCTGATCTTCCGGTTCTTCCCAATTTCCATTGGCAGGACTGTAATCTGCTGCAGATTGTTGTGACTCTGTCTGATATTCCTCCTGGAATATTTCCATCAGTTGTTTGTCGGTTTCCTCGTCCTATCGTTCATCGACCAGATTGATCCGTGGTGGTAATTTTCCTGTCAGTCCTTTCCGAAAATTTGCCTTCCGGAAGCACTGTTCTTCCGTATGTCCGTTACGTTTGCAGAACGTACAAGTTAACTTCGCTTTATCGATAGGTGTTCGAGGGTGGCTCGCTGCATCTCGGGTTTCATTGTCGGAGGTGTGCGTCGGTACGTGCCGTGGGTAGCACGAGTCGGACGGTCGCTGTGGGTTATCTCGACGGTAGCCGGTGCCCGGTGTAGCTCGCGTGGCGCTCGCAGAACGGTGCAGCGTATTTTTTTCTTTTATCCACATCTCGGCTTCCATAGCGTCTGACTGTGCGTCGTTCAAGTCAGCGGGTTTCGAGCTGCGCACTAGGATCCCGATGTCGTCGCGCAGTCCCATCACATAAGTTTTGACTGCGTTGCGTTCTTCCATTCTGATAGTGATACGTCGTTCTGTCGATCTCACTTCGCTCTGGATGGAATATTTAAGTTCGTTCAACTTTTCTCGGAATCTTTGAGAGTAAGCCTGAACGTTCTCACCACCGCGCTGTCTCACGTTCGCAAGTCTGTTGCGCGCTAATTCATATGACGATGGACTGGTGATGTTTGCTCGCAATGCTTGGTATAAGTCGTTATATTCGTTGATTTCGGTGAATCGTATAGCACGTTCAGCCTGTTCGGTAATTTTTTTATTAATTATTAGGTCGAGTAATCGTTTGGGTTCGCGGCACTGTTCTTTCGCGCGCTTCACGGATTTTATGAATTCTTCAACCCCAACGTCGTCGTATCCCCGCAAGCTGCGCACGATATCGATGATTTCCTTAGCCTTCGAGAGTTCTTCGGTCGGTGGATTTAGCGCGCCGTTGTTTCGATCGAGGCGCTCATCCGTTGAATTATCGTCCGAGCTTTCGGGTGTTCGCGGTCGGGACCGTGATACGTGTTTCGTTTTTTTTTCTTTTTCTTCGTCTTCCGTGACGAGTTCCGCTCCCAGATGTTTCCAAATTCGTCCTATTTCCTCAGCTCTTTTTTCATTTTCGGTTCCCAAGGTGCGTATGGACGTCTCGATACCTTCGAGTTTGTGTAAAATGAGCACCATAGAGTCCCTTACCGACTGGGATCCCGTCGGTGAAGGTGTCCTTGACATTGTTGGCGCGGTATAGAACGGATTACGGATTTTTTCTAGCACGTCGGTATCGGAGCTGTCGGTGCCTTCCGTCGAATAATTTATTTTTTCCCGATATTCACTATACGCCAGATTTAATCTTTATGGTGGACAGTGGCAGGTGATAGCCTTGCCTTCTGCCTTTTTTTTTATTGATTTAATTATGGTGGACAGTGGTTGGTGATAGCCTTGCCTCCTGCCGTAATTTTTTATACCGCGCAATCCGCGTAAGTTGCTAATTAACTTATTTGGATCCGCTTGATGGATTTCGATTTTTATTGACGAGAGATATGGGCTCGCGGGCTCAGTCTCACGAATTTTATTTCACTTTGTTATTATTATTTTTATTATATATGGGGTATTCCTGGGAATTTCGGCAACTTCGGACAGTTGGGTCAAAAATTTTGCTCCCCAATTTTTATCTTTAATATGTGTTGAAAATAAAGAGACACGTATTTCGGCGTTTTTTATTTTGAGCCCCCACTTTTGAAATACAGTCAAATGAAGTTTTTGAAGTATTGACCACATTCGGTCATTCAAATCGATATATCTCAGCAACGGTTAGTGATAACTCAAAAAACCACAGGTGTTTTTTTTTCGTTTTTGAACGCTTTATACATTGAAAACATTGACGATAATGTTGCACAGATTCAACAATTATTTATAAACAATTCAAAATTAAAAATGAAATAAAACAAAAAACGCACTTTTAATTTTTGAAATGTATTTTTTTTTAAATTCCTTGAACAAAAACGAAAATTTAGCCACCTTGAACTTTTTGGGCCGACGCTTCGTTCGGGAGTTATAGATTTTTTCGTCACAAAAAACCCGTAAATGTTTACCCGGTTGTTAAGAAAAAGAGCTATAACTTTCGAACGAAGCGTCGGCCCAAGTCCGGCCGAGTCTTAAAATTTTCGTTTTCGTCCAAGAAATTTGAAAAAAAATCAATTATCATAATTAACGGTACTTTTTTCTACATGCAATTTTTTACTAATAAAATACGTATATTTACCGGTTTTTTATGACAAAAAAAGCTATAACTTTCGAACGAAACGTCGGCCCAAGTCCGGCCGGGTCTCAAAATTTTTCTTTTCATCCAAAGAATTTGAAAAAAAATCAATTTCAATAATTAAGGGTACTTTTTTTTTCATGCAAATTTTTACTAATAAAATACGTAAATTTACGGGTTTTTTGTGACAAAAAAATCTATAACTTCCGAACGAAGCGTCGGCCCAAAAAGTTCAAGGTGGCTAAATTTTCGTTTTTGTTCAAGGAATTTAAAAAAAAATACATTTCAAAAATTAAAAGTGCGTTTTTTGTTTTATTTCATTTTTAATTTTTAATTGTTTATAAATAATTGTTAAATTTGTGCATCATAATCGTTAATGTTTTCAATGTATAACGCATTCAAAAACGAAAAAAAAACACCTGTGGTTTTTTTAGTTATCACTAACCGTTGCTGAGATATATCGATTTGAATGACCGAATGTGGTCAATACTTCAAAAACTTCATTTGACTGTATTTCAAAAGTGGGGGCTCAAAATAAAAAACGCCGAAATACGTGTCTCTTTATTTTATAAACATATTAATGAAAAAAATTAGGGGGCAAAAATTTCGACCCAACTGTCCGAAGTTGCCGAAATTCCCAGGAATACCCCATATATATTTTTTTTTCAAACACAGTATTTACCTTCGGTCTGGTTGCAGGGCGTGCGCTTTACCGTTCCTCCGGTCCAGTGGTTCGTTTTGAAGATAGTTCTTTTTGAATTCGTTCAGGGTCTCTGTCGTAATAACTCCACAAGTTATCCGTACTTTCGAGAATAACGATTCGTGAGAAACTATCCTGGCAGGATCGCCAAAATGTTACGGGGAAATTTCCTCGTACGAGTTTTAAAAAAAAATGAGGAGTAAACTCGCCTTAGCGAATTTGACTCTTAAGACACTTTTATTTTATAGTAACGTTATTTATTTTAAAAAACGGAGTTTTACATTTGCAGTCTGGCGCGCGTAGCGGCAGAGTGTCTATAGCTTGATGGCTGAACGTAAAAAACTGATGAAGCCGCGGTGCGCTCTCATATATATAGGCAGGCAGTCGCCTGGAGAGGGAGTCTTATCACCCCGCGTCACAATCATCATCTACTCTCACGCTGTACATTTTACTACGCAACCCCACGAATTCAGTCAGGATTCGACCGTTCCACTCACCCTTACGGCACGCGCTCCTTGTTACCATGATTCTTAAAGAATAGAATTCTATTCCGCGATGTTGCCATATTAACCTTACACTTGTTAATATTTTACGCAAATGTATTGCTTGTTATTTTCGACAGCTGAGACGATACCAAGCGAAAAAAGTTTTTTATCTAAACATAATGGAGCGTGGGTAGCTCGTAAGCGTCGTTCTCCCTCTCATCCCCATCTTCATCCTCATCGATGTAGCGATCTTGTATGAGAAGTAGATTAATATGAATAATCTTCTTCGATGACGTTACATGCAGGGGTGTAACCTCAAATGTTTCACGTTGTTTTTTCAAAATAAAACGTTGACTAACATTTCATTTTGTTTCTCAAATTTTGGATTTTGTTTTGGTGTCACAGGAAATTCAATGCCATTGAAGTTACGTTGATTTCCATATTGTCGATGTATGCAAACACGGTATGAATGATTTAAATCAATTTCCGAATGCAATGCAGACAAGATGGCCCACTTGAAACACATATTGTCATTGTTTTGCACGTTGATGCACGCATGTTTCTTTTTTATCACTTCTGGTAGCATCACATACGAAGATCCTCGCATCGGATTAAATTTGTTAATGTTCACTGTTAGATTGATGATTGAATGTTACGACCAGCCTGAGTCTCGCAGTTCGAATTCTTCAATATCTCGTTGAATTGGGGTTTAAACGTTTGCGATAAACCACTCATTCACATCGGTATTTGGATAAATCGCTTCAGCCTTTGTGTTGAAATACTTTACATCCAAAACCTCTTTGTCACATTTCATTATTATAAATTTAGTTGCGAGCACTGTATATACTTTCACAACGGTTAACTCTCCGTTTGAAATTTTTGATTTAAAAACGGTTACGCAATCGTTCAGGAATGCATTCGAATCTAGATGTTTTAGATTTGTGATTATACCCGTTTTGATTCGATTTTTAAATGCTGATCTTAAATCAGTCCATTTCACTCTATCGATAACTTTTTCATGAGTCTGCAAGCCCTCACCGCGCTTAAGCAAGCGTTCCAATTCAATTTTGATTCCAATAAAAAATCCAATGGTATTTGAAAGTTTTTTTGCTTCCGAACCATTTGATAGTAACTTAAATCCATTAGAAGGCTCAATTACTCCAGTAATACGTTCAGCGCCGTAACCAGAGGGGGGCTAGGGGGGGGGGGGGGGCTTAGCCCCCCTCAAACTGTTCTGAGCCCCCCAAAATTTTATACGTACATATACATTTGCATATACATATCTACACAAACACATCTATAAGAGCCCCTCTGAGCCCCCCTTGCCTTGCTTTATTCCTAGTTACGGCGCTGAATACGTTTGATCCAGCGATTAATTTCGTCAGAGTTTTCACTTTCGACAAGTGTTAATACATTCTCCCACGTCCTCACCACTTCCATGAAATCGAAGGCATCCATGTTTTAAACTGTTCCTTCAGCTAGCGAGGACCTGGTTTTTATACCGAAGTCGGTGGTATAGTCATATTCTTATGACTTTATTCATCTTCACTTGTTTATAAGTCTCTTTCTCCGAATCGATTCTCATTTCCAGAGGATCTCGTATTCATACAGTATCGGAAAGTTTCGGTCGGAGGTATGGTCATATTTTTATTACTTTATTGATCTTGATTTGTTTATAAGTATTTTTTTCCGTTTGTTGTAATCACATAATGTTAGTTCGAGGTATAGCCCTTTGTTGTAATCGATCTCCCTATAATATTTACATTCGCAGCGATGACCACTTTTCGCTTGCAATAACAACTGTCGGTCCACGTAGTGAGGTTTCATATTCATATAGATTGCAGATTTAGGGTGGAGTGTGATAATGCTTCATTCCAATTGGTGGTCCTATAATATTCACGACGCAGTAATCGAAAAAAATTAGAAACCGCCGGCGATGGGTTGATCGCCCGTCACCGGATCTGTTGATATCACTCGACGCACCGTGAAGATTTCCGTAGTCCAGTCTCAAACACATATTTACGCTTGCTAACTTGTCCTTTATCACCAACGTTGAATTTTATCTTCAGCGTGCGTTTCACTCGATATTTTCCATATTATGAAGAATTTCGTTCTCGTTTTAAAATTGACATCTTGGGGTTTCAGTTGTATTGTTCTGTGCTTATCGAATATTAATTTCGTTAAGATGTCCGTCCACTGACCACGCAAGCTGTTTTCACATTTTGGACTTGAGAAATCGATTGGAACGTCCGTCTCATTCTCATTTGACCTATGTGAAAATAAGTATGATATTCTCTTAAATATTCTAAGCTCTAGATTTAGCTTATTATTACGCCCACTTTTCAATTTCTTGAGAGTATTTGCTTCCCTCAAAATATTTACCATCTTTGTCAATGTTGGCTTCTTCACTCCTGTTAAGGTATCTCCCCAGTGCATACTATCTGCAAAAAGTTCGTCCCAAGTACATGTGGAAAGATTATCAAGTTTCGATTCATACATCTTGTCTGAACACTGGAATGTATGAAAAAAGTCCATTTCCATCATACTATATGAACTTGCAGTTAGTCACGCCCATTTAATGGTTAATCAATTGTTTTCATTTCGGATGTAAGAAAGAAATTTTGTCAGAGATTGTCCTCTACACAAAGAGAACCCATTTACACATACGAGCAAGTGCGAATGTGTTATGACTCGGGGAGAGGAGCAGCAGCGTCGCATTGCGCTTACACCATTACACTGGTGCTGTTCGACTGTTTTATACGTTGTCTGCGAATGACGTGAAAATGATAGTTGAAAATGTCAGAAAGATTAGTTGCGAATTTTCTTTTTTTAATTTCATATGTATACCCTTCCAGGTTAACGAATAAGTATTATTATTAAAAAAATTATTTTCTCATGAAATCATTTTTTCAGAAGTTTTCTTGCTTCTCTGAACCGTTTTTTAATTGTAGGCTATGTTTTAGATCGATCCTCACATTTTAAAGATATGTGTTCAATACATTTCCACCAAATCATGAATCTGTAAACCATTTTTCAGTTTATAATTCAGTATATAATTCACAGATTTCCTGAAGAAATTCTTTCGGATACATGACCGGAATCTAGATAATAGAGTGATTATCAAAAATGTATGGCTTCAATTCAAATCGGTACTATTTACTTCCATAAAAAAAAAATTCATTTGATTCCAGGTGAGAAATTCAAATAAATGTGGTACCGCGCTCAGCAGCTGCTTCGCCGTTGCCAGACCGCCATAACGCACCTCTCCCGTGCGGAGTTCAAATTTTTTATATTCTTGAAACCTCTTACTCTCAAACTAACAAGGGGAGGATACGATGCATAGAACACCGATTCGATCCATCTTTAGTACACGTGTAGGGCATAACCAGGAGTACAACAGGTGCAAGTAGTAAAATGCGCTTCTCAGCGGATTCCGAGAAATTAATTAATAAAAATTGCAGTGTGTGGCGATATCCATTTTACGTTAGCTGAGTTTTAACGCCAGCGTGGCGCAGCGCTAAAAGCCCAGACTAGTAATCGCAAGATCGCTGGATCGAATCCCGCCGGTGATTTTTTTTTTTTTCTAACATTTCACATTTCTTACAAATTTAGTTGTCTTGAATAATATTTATTTTGGATAAATAAAAAATTGGATTGAATAAAAAATCGTACACGAGATTGAAGAATGAATACTTTTATTCCCAGTATTTTGTACAACTATTTATTCTACCTTATTTTCTATTCACTATCGTGCTGTTCGAGCGCCGAATTGCTGCACGAAGTAGAATGATATCGGTCATAGAAGCAGGAAAAACAATAGTTATTGCGGCATCTTGCGCAAGTGATAAATGCCGTATTTTTGCATTCGCAGGAATTTTTTAGCACATCGATCTGAAAGCAAACTTCGTTCACGTTCATGAACGATGTCCTGAACGATTTTTACAGAACGGCAATGAACGGAAAAAAGTACCTTTTATGTATAAAAGTGTACATATAATAGAATACACATAAACTTGTATAATAATTATTTATTTGTATTATAATATAAAACAAATGAATAATTATTTATTTGTATTATAATATAAAACAAATGAATAATTATTATTTGTATAATATTATTATTTGTATAATAATCTGTTACTTGTATTATAATTATTTATTTATTTGCAATGCAGATAACGTAAATTATGTGGTTGAAAAAAAAGTTCACTCCTGTATACGATTTTTTCAAAATCCCTCTCCCCATTAAAAAAATAAGTTATTACAGTTGATTCCCAAATAACTATTATTCAAGACAACTAAATTTGTAAGAAATGTGAAATGTTGAAAAAAAAAAAAAATCACCGGTGGGATTCGATCCAGCGATCTCGCGATTACTAGTCTGGGCTCTTAGCACTGCGCCACGCTGCCGTTGAAACTTAGCTAACGTATAAATTTGAAAATTTTTAAAAAACTCCCGGCTGGAGTAAAAACCGAACACAACAAAAATTAGAACGAAAAAAAAGTAATCTGATAGAAAGCATGAATAAAATTCATGAATCTAAAAAGAATACAACAAATTAACAAATTTAAAATGGAAAAAACAAATTAGTGAAATGAAAAGAATGAAACAATTAAATAAATTCAAAAAGGATGAAATAATTCAAGAAGTCATCTTAGTTTATTCATAGTTTGAATTATGATTGTTCGTTTGTATGAGTTCAATTTTTTGAATCGTGGTGATTTCCTCACTGCCCTCAATTCAGTCGGGAGACGTCATTCATTAACCATAAATATGATATAGGATATAGATGTTTGACAGTGCAAAGAAGACGCCATTAATTGAACATGAAGACGATCTGAATTTAGATGTTCGACGATACGAAAGAAAACGTCCCCCGACTTATGTTTAATGAATGACGTCTCCCGACTAAACGTCATCCGACCTAACCTCCACATTCACATACATTTCAATTTCACGCCCGAATACAAGTATCCAGAACTATTAATTCTACGTGCTTGATAAAATCGTCAGTAGATCAATCCTGCTAACTAACTAATTATTGAACGTTAAATGGAAAATGCACTCTTTAAAAAAATATCGTTCATACGTGAATTAAATTGATAAAAAATGTTCACTCTGAATCACTCGAGAAAAAAAAAAAATTCCGTTGAAAGTTCTGTTTTGAGGTTAAAACGATCAATAGCGCTGTCTCCATGGAGACTAGAGGTAAGGAGTACGCACGGACCGCTCAGAAACGTGCGCGAAAAGTGAGGAAAAAGTTGGATGGCTGGGCACCACTGAACGTCAACGCGAACCGAGATGAAGTTAGCGCCGATAAAATTTGAGCGAATCGTAGAGCTAGGTTCAAGGGTCGCTCACTTCAGTCGCATAGAGCAGTGGTTCTCCATTTCGGTTCGCGTTGACGACTTTTTCCCGGTTTCGGAGAACACATTTCGACCGCGATTTCCACGGTCGTGCGTACTCCTTACCTCTAGTCTCCATGGCTGTCTCTCTCGCACTCAGCGATATCGTCCAGAGCCTTGATGCAAAGCACACGGAGACGTTCCACTACACTTACACACGCGCTGTCACAGCAGACGATGCCGTGAAGTCTGCGATTCATGCAGTCGAACCCATCAAAATTGCGATATGAGAAAAACGTTCGAAAACGTTCAAATTTCTACATTTAATATCTCCGCGAGTTGAGATCTGATCATAAATATTATGGAAACTAAACCCTCTCTGTGACTTCCGACACCAATGTACATCAATTTGTAAGACGAAAATCAGCCCTTTGGCCGGTAAAGCATTTCCAACAAAACGCCAATTCACGTTGGTCACGACGAAACACATAACACCCGTTTTCAGCCGGGAGTTAAAAATGGATGTCACCACACACTGCAATTTTTATTAATTAGTTTCTCGGAAACGGCTGAGACGCGCATCTTACTACTTGCACCTATTGTACTACTGGTTATGCCCTACACGTGTATTAAAGATAGATCGAATCGGTGTTCCATGCATCGTATCCTCCCCTTGTAAGAGGAGAAATTCACGCACAATATTCATGTAACTCCCAACGTTTTTCAGTTTTTGAGAAAAAATCTCAAGAAAGCTTCCGGAGTTATAGTCAAATTAGTCACTTCTCCGTAGCCTTTGGGCCGCACGTGTATAAGCGATCAAGTTCAATGATAATTATCTCAGCTCACGAGAGGACAGTTTACTCCAAGTTCCGCGAATGTGTAGATAACAATCCAATAAATGCATGGCCCAAGTTTAAAAAAATTCTGAAGAACTCATCATTACTACAAATCAGATACTTATAATATCACTCTTCGACAAACTCTCGTTTGGAGAGAAGTCTAATATTCCGCTATCGAATTTTAAGTGGTATTTAATAGTAAATTTGTAAATTCTGAGGTAAAAATGTTGAATTTTTTCAATATTGCTTCTTAATAGGTTAATAAAATCAGTTATTCCGTGAAGGTTTGACATTTTAGGTGCGGATTCACAGTTTGTAACAATAGATTTCATAAGTTAAGTAGTACTTGGTTGGATTTGAAAATAATTGGCATTAACTCTCTTTTTGCTTC
>CAXAQZ010000859.1:0-30783 GCA_963971145.1 Sussaba pulchella
AGAGATAGAGAGATAGAGAGATAGAGAGATAGAGAGATAGAGAGATAGAGAGATAGAGAGATAGAGAGATAGAGAGATAGAGAGATAGAGAGATAGAGAGATAGAGAGATAGAGAGATAGAGAGATAGAGAGATAGAGAGATAGAGAGATAGAGAGATAGAGAGATAGAGAGATAGAGAGATAGAGAGATAGAGAGATAGAGAGATAGAGAGATAGAGAGATAGAGAGATAGAGAGATAGAGAGATAGAGAGATAGAGAGATAGAGAGATAGAGAGATAGAGAGATAGAGAGATAGAGAGATAGAGAGATAGAGAGATAGAGAGATAGAGAGATAGAGAGATAGAGAGATAGAGAGATAGAGAGATAGAGAGATAGAGAGATAGAGAGATAGAGAGATAGAGAGATAGAGAGATAGAGAGATAGAGAGATAGAGAGATAGAGAGATAGAGAGATAGAGAGATAGAGAGATAGAGAGATAGAGAGATAGAGAGATAGAGAGATAGAGAGATAGAGAGATAGAGAGATAGAGAGATAGAGAGATAGAGAGATAGAGAGATAGAGAGATAGAGAGATAGAGAGATAGAGAGATAGAGAGATAGAGAGATAGAGAGATAGAGAGATAGAGAGATAGAGAGATAGAGAGATAGAGAGATAGAGAGATAGAGAGATAGAGAGATAGAGAGATAGAGAGATAGAGAGATAGAGAGATAGAGAGATAGAGAGATAGAGAGATAGAGAGATAGAGAGATAGAGAGATAGAGAGATAGAGAGATAGAGAGATAGAGAGATAGAGAGATAGAGAGATAGAGAGATAGAGAGATAGAGAGATAGAGAGATAGAGAGATAGAGAGATAGAGAGATAGAGAGATAGAGAGATAGAGAGATAGAGAGATAGAGAGATAGAGAGATAGAGAGATAGAGAGATAGAGAGATAGAGAGATAGAGAGATAGAGAGATAGAGAGATAGAGAGATAGAGAGATAGAGAGATAGAGAGATAGAGAGATAGAGAGATAGAGAGATAGAGAGATAGAGAGATAGAGAGATAGAGAGATAGAGAGATAGAGAGATAGAGAGATAGAGAGATAGAGAGATAGAGAGATAGAGAGATAGAGAGATAGAGAGATAGAGAGATAGAGAGATAGAGAGATAGAGAGATAGAGAGATAGAGAGATAGAGAGATAGAGAGATAGAGAGATAGAGAGATAGAGAGATAGAGAGATAGAGAGATAGAGAGATAGAGAGATAGAGAGATAGAGAGATAGAGAGATAGAGAGATAGAGAGATAGAGAGATAGAGAGATAGAGAGATAGAGAGATAGAGAGATAGAGAGATAGAGAGATAGAGAGATAGAGAGATAGAGAGATAGAGAGATAGAGAGATAGAGAGATAGAGAGATAGAGAGATAGAGAGATAGAGAGATAGAGAGATAGAGAGATAGAGAGATAGAGAGATAGAGAGATAGAGAGATAGAGAGATAGAGAGATAGAGAGATAGAGAGATAGAGAGATAGAGAGATAGAGAGATAGAGAGATAGAGAGATAGAGAGATAGAGAGATAGAGAGATAGAGAGATAGAGAGATAGAGAGATAGAGAGATAGAGAGATAGAGAGATAGAGAGATAGAGAGATAGAGAGATAGAGAGATAGAGAGATAGAGAGATAGAGAGATAGAGAGATAGAGAGATAGAGAGATAGAGAGATAGAGAGATAGAGAGATAGAGAGATAGAGAGATAGAGAGATAGAGAGATAGAGAGATAGAGAGATAGAGAGATAGAGAGATAGAGAGATAGAGAGATAGAGAGATAGAGAGATAGAGAGATAGAGAGATAGAGAGATAGAGAGATAGAGAGATAGAGAGATAGAGAGATAGAGAGATAGAGAGATAGAGAGATAGAGAGATAGAGAGATAGAGAGATAGAGAGATAGAGAGATAGAGAGATAGAGAGATAGAGAGATAGAGAGATAGAGAGATAGAGAGATAGAGAGATAGAGAGATAGAGAGATAGAGAGATAGAGAGATAGAGAGATAGAGAGATAGAGAGATAGAGAGATAGAGAGATAGAGAGATAGAGAGATAGAGAGATAGAGAGATAGAGAGATAGAGAGATAGAGAGATAGAGAGATAGAGAGATAGAGAGATAGAGAGATAGAGAGATAGAGAGATAGAGAGATAGAGAGATAGAGAGATAGAGAGATAGAGAGATAGAGAGATAGAGAGATAGAGAGATAGAGAGATAGAGAGATAGAGAGATAGAGAGATAGAGAGATAGAGAGATAGAGAGATAGAGAGATAGAGAGATAGAGAGATAGAGAGATAGAGAGATAGAGAGATAGAGAGATAGAGAGATAGAGAGATAGAGAGATAGAGAGATAGAGAGATAGAGAGATAGAGAGATAGAGAGATAGAGAGATAGAGAGATAGAGAGATAGAGAGATAGAGAGATAGAGAGATAGAGAGATAGAGAGATAGAGAGATAGAGAGATAGAGAGATAGAGAGATAGAGAGATAGAGAGATAGAGAGATAGAGAGATAGAGAGATAGAGAGATAGAGAGATAGAGAGATAGAGAGATAGAGAGATAGAGAGATAGAGAGATAGAGAGATAGAGAGATAGAGAGATAGAGAGATAGAGAGATAGAGAGATAGAGAGATAGAGAGATAGAGAGATAGAGAGATAGAGAGATAGAGAGATAGAGAGATAGAGAGATAGAGAGATAGAGAGATAGAGAGATAGAGAGATAGAGAGATAGAGAGATAGAGAGATAGAGAGATAGAGAGATAGAGAGATAGAGAGATAGAGAGATAGAGAGATAGAGAGATAGAGAGATAGAGAGATAGAGAGATAGAGAGATAGAGAGATAGAGAGATAGAGAGATAGAGAGATAGAGAGATAGAGAGATAGAGAGATAGAGAGATAGAGAGATAGAGAGATAGAGAGATAGAGAGATAGAGAGATAGAGAGATAGAGAGATAGAGAGATAGAGAGATAGAGAGATAGAGAGATAGAGAGATAGAGAGATAGAGAGATAGAGAGATAGAGAGATAGAGAGATAGAGAGATAGAGAGATAGAGAGATAGAGAGATAGAGAGATAGAGAGATAGAGAGATAGAGAGATAGAGAGATAGAGAGATAGAGAGATAGAGAGATAGAGAGATAGAGAGATAGAGAGATAGAGAGATAGAGAGATAGAGAGATAGAGAGATAGAGAGATAGAGAGATAGAGAGATAGAGAGATAGAGAGATAGAGAGATAGAGAGATAGAGAGATAGAGAGATAGAGAGATAGAGAGATAGAGAGATAGAGAGATAGAGAGATAGAGAGATAGAGAGATAGAGAGATAGAGAGATAGAGAGATAGAGAGATAGAGAGATAGAGAGATAGAGAGATAGAGAGATAGAGAGATAGAGAGATAGAGAGATAGAGAGATAGAGAGATAGAGAGATAGAGAGATAGAGAGATAGAGAGATAGAGAGATAGAGAGATAGAGAGATAGAGAGATAGAGAGATAGAGAGATAGAGAGATAGAGAGATAGAGAGATAGAGAGATAGAGAGATAGAGAGAGAGATAGAGATAGAGAGATAGAGAGATAGAGAGATAGAGAGATAGAGAGATAGAGAGATAGAGAGATAGAGAGATAGAGAGATAGAGAGATAGAGAGATAGAGAGATAGAGAGATAGAGAGATAGAGAGATAGAGAGATAGAGAGATAGAGAGATAGAGAGATAGAGAGATAGAGAGATAGAGAGATAGAGAGATAGAGAGATAGAGAGATAGAGAGATAGAGAGATAGAGAGATAGAGAGATAGAGAGATAGAGAGATAGAGAGATAGAGAGATAGAGAGATAGAGAGATAGAGAGATAGAGAGATAGAGAGATAGAGAGATAGAGAGATAGAGAGATAGAGAGATAGAGAGATAGAGAGATAGAGAGATAGAGAGATAGAGAGATAGAGAGATAGAGAGATAGAGAGATAGAGAGATAGAGAGATAGAGAGATAGAGAGATAGAGAGATAGAGAGATAGAGAGATAGAGAGATAGAGAGATAGAGAGATAGAGAGATAGAGAGATAGAGAGATAGAGAGATAGAGAGATAGAGAGATAGAGAGATAGAGAGATAGAGAGATAGAGAGATAGAGAGATAGAGAGATAGAGAGATAGAGAGATAGAGAGATAGAGAGATAGAGAGATAGAGAGATAGAGAGATAGAGAGATAGAGAGATAGAGAGATAGAGAGATAGAGAGATAGAGAGATAGAGAGATAGAGAGATAGAGAGATAGAGAGATAGAGAGATAGAGAGATAGAGAGATAGAGAGATAGAGAGATAGAGAGATAGAGAGATAGAGAGATAGAGAGATAGAGAGATAGAGAGATAGAGAGATAGAGAGATAGAGAGATAGAGAGATAGAGAGATAGAGAGATAGAGAGATAGAGAGATAGAGAGATAGAGAGATAGAGAGATAGAGAGATAGAGAGATAGAGAGATAGAGAGATAGAGAGATAGAGAGATAGAGAGATAGAGAGATAGAGAGATAGAGAGATAGAGAGATAGAGAGATAGAGAGATAGAGAGATAGAGAGATAGAGAGATAGAGAGATAGAGAGATAGAGAGATAGAGAGATAGAGAGATAGAGAGATAGAGAGATAGAGAGATAGAGAGATAGAGAGATAGAGAGATAGAGAGATAGAGAGATAGAGAGATAGAGAGATAGAGAGATAGAGAGATAGAGAGATAGAGAGATAGAGAGATAGAGAGATAGAGAGATAGAGAGATAGAGAGATAGAGAGATAGAGAGATAGAGAGATAGAGAGATAGAGAGATAGAGAGATAGAGAGATAGAGAGATAGAGAGATAGAGAGATAGAGAGATAGAGAGATAGAGAGATAGAGAGATAGAGAGATAGAGAGATAGAGAGATAGAGAGATAGAGAGATAGAGAGATAGAGAGATAGAGAGATAGAGAGATAGAGAGATAGAGAGATAGAGAGATAGAGAGATAGAGAGATAGAGAGATAGAGAGATAGAGAGATAGAGAGATAGAGAGATAGAGAGATAGAGAGATAGAGAGATAGAGAGATAGAGAGATAGAGAGATAGAGAGATAGAGAGATAGAGAGATAGAGAGATAGAGAGATAGAGAGATAGAGAGATAGAGAGATAGAGAGATAGAGAGATAGAGAGATAGAGAGATAGAGAGATAGAGAGATAGAGAGATAGAGAGATAGAGAGATAGAGAGATAGAGAGATAGAGAGATAGAGAGATAGAGAGATAGAGAGATAGAGAGATAGAGAGATAGAGAGATAGAGAGATAGAGAGATAGAGAGATAGAGAGATAGAGAGATAGAGAGATACAGAGATACAGAGATAGAGAGATAGAGAGATAGAGAGATAGAGAGATAGAGAGATAGAGAGATAGAGAGATAGAGAGATAGAGAGATAGAGAGATAGAGAGATAGAGAGATAGAGAGATAGAGAGATAGAGAGATAGAGAGATAGAGAGATAGAGAGATAGAGAGATAGAGAGATAGAGAGATAGAGAGATAGAGAGATAGAGAGATAGAGAGATAGAGAGATAGAGAGATAGAGAGATAGAGAGATAGAGAGATAGAGAGATAGAGAGATAGAGAGATAGAGAGATAGAGAGATAGAGAGATAGAGAGATAGAGAGATAGAGAGATAGAGAGATAGAGAGATAGAGAGATAGAGAGATAGAGAGATAGAGAGATAGAGAGATAGAGAGATAGAGAGATAGAGAGATAGAGAGATAGAGAGATAGAGAGATAGAGAGATAGAGAGATAGAGAGATAGAGAGATAGAGAGATAGAGAGATAGAGAGATAGAGAGATAGAGAGATAGAGAGATAGAGAGATAGAGAGATAGAGAGATAGAGAGATAGAGAGATAGAGAGATAGAGAGATAGAGAGATAGAGAGATAGAGAGATAGAGAGATAGAGAGATAGAGAGATAGAGAGATAGAGAGATAGAGAAATAGAGAGATAGAGAGATAGAGAGATAGAGAGATAGAGACATAGAGAGACAGAGAGATAGAGAGATAGAGAGATAAAGAGATAGAGAGATAGCGAGATAGAGAGATAAAGAGATAGATAGATAGAGAGATAGAGAGATAGAGAGATAGAAAGATAGAAAGATAGAAAGATAGAAAGATAGAAAGATAGAAAGATAGAAAGATAGAGAGATAGAGAGATAGAGAGATAGAGAGATAGAGAGATAGAGAGATAGAGAGATAGAAAGATAGAAAGATAGAAAGATAGAAAGATAGAAAGATAGAAAGATAGAGAGATAGAAAGATAGAGAGATAGAGCGATAGAGAGATAGAGAGATAGAGAGATAGAAAGATAGAGAGATAGAGAGATAGAGAGATAGAGAGATAGAGAGATAGAGAGATAGAGAGATAGAGAGATAGAGAGCTAGAGAGATAGAGAGATAGAGAGATGGAGATGTTACGTCCCGAGATCGACTCCGACTTATATAAAATATCTTTACTATCATATGTAATCAGCAATATACGTTATTATCGGGTGCAGAATAAATAACCATACATATGTAACCCGGTACTCCTACTTTTACGATTATTATATTCTATAAGCTTAGAGAGGTCGTATATTCTACTCATGTACTGCACACATACACATATGACAGTTTCTATAATGTTTCTATATACGTAACAGCCGATACTGTACTTCCACCAATACTCAACGTACGAGACGCGACATATTTTTTTATACGTTCTATAGGATATTCACTATTATTCCTTCCGTTCAGAAGCCTCTACTGTACTTCAGGTATGACAATATCGACTGTACTCTACATACGACCTTTTAATATTATATTCGCGCTTAGGCTCCCACGCTTCATCGAGCCGTCAGCGGTCGATGCGACAGTCGGCGAGCGTAGACATAACATCCGCTGGCTCACTCCATTCCATTGTCGGCGAGTGTAGACATAACATCCGTTGGCTCGAGACTCGAGCACCGAACGCCTCACTCCACTGTCGGCTAGTGTAGACATAACATCCGTTGGCTCGAGACTCGAGCACCGAACGCCTCACTCCATTGTCGGCGAGTGTAGACATAACATCCGTTGGCCCGAGACTCGAGCACCCAACGTCTCTTCCCACGGGCCTTAGTCTCAGAATAATGCGCGCGCATCGCCTCAGCGACGCAGCTCGAGAGGAGGCTATCCCCACCAACATCTGAACAGTTATATTACTGGCCTGCGTGCCAGGCTTTTCGGTTATTCCGTCTGTATCTTCTGTACTTAGCGTCAGCGCGACTAAGAAATTATAAACGCGTAGCATCTCGGGTACGAAGTAAATGTTTGCGAAGTATCCGAGCGGTTATAAATGTGAAACGGTACAAGTGTTCCGTACGACATAATTCTTTTTACGCGAAACGAACAGACTGACTCCGCGGTGATCCTGTAAGTCGCGTAATAAAAGTTTACTCTCGTGTATCGTGCAACTTAAATATCAATAGACATATTTCAACCATTTACAGTGTAACATGAGTGTCTACTTGACTTCACCCGCTTCGATATTATTTCCATCACCGATAATCCCAAAGAAAACGCTTATTAACCTTGTCACAATCTATTCTATTTTCAAACTCGTTTTATCTCAATCATTGCTCGTTCGCCTCTCTGCCTCATGCAGTAGATTCCGAAACTCGCAACGATTCTCTCATCTCACTCTATCTCAATCGTTACTCGTTCGCCTCTTTGTCGCGCATAGACCTGCGCACTGGACGCCCGAAACTCGTATCGATTCTTTTACTCTGCTGTGACTCTCCTGTGTTGTAATCACTACTTGTTCGCCTCCTTGTCGCGCAGTCGCTTGCGCACTCGACGCGGAAACTTGTGGTGGTTTTTATATTCATTCCTAAGCTAAACTCGTCATCCTCTTTGTACCTCCTCCGTCGTACACGCGTAGCACATTCCTCGCGTTATCCTCCACCTCGTTCGTGCCTCTACGCAAAAGCCACGTCGCAGTGCTCATTGTCTCGAGCACTGGAGGCTGTAGCTAGCCGGCACTCCCCAGCCTATCTTATCTGAATAACAACATCCGCCACGATAACCCGAACAGCCACGTCCGCTGCTAACCGTCGTGTATACATCCTATGGGTAGAAGGCGAGGCGGTTGTAAATTCAACTCTCGAAGACAAGACGTTATTAAGCTCGGTAAAAGTAAAAGTCCGCCGGGACATAGTGTGCCAGAGAAAAGACTATATCTCGCTTTAAAAGAAATCGTCGAGTTCGTGAACGCGACACCTATACTACCTCGGATTATTTCCGACGTCATTCTTCCAACACCGATAGAGCTCGTACAGCAAAGAAGGACTGACCTCGAGGAAGTGGCCAGCACAGCTGATCGACCCAATTCCGACTTCGAGGCTATCACGTTCAACTGAGCCATCATCACCCTCTACGCTCTTCCGCTCAAATAATCATCGAAAGGTACAACACATAATCAATAAATAATACACACACTCTATTCAATATTCGGAAATAAACTAGTCCTTTTAGTCTTCATCCCGGACGAGCACATTCTCGTGCAAATTGAGGATCAATACCTGTTATTTCGCGCGTTTCCAAATTTTACTTTTTAAAAATATAACATTTGCATCCGCGACGTAACAGTCGATTTCTGGTGACAGCGGTGGGATAACTTAAGTCACTGGTTTATTTCCGAACTCACTCCATTATTTATACCGGTCAATATGGCTACACGCTCGAAGAAATTAGGCGAAAAGACGGAGGAAGAACTACGTGCTGACGAACAAAGGCTGCTCGAATTCGAGAAAGAATTGAAAAACCAACAGAAAGCAATTCAAGACCGTGAAAAAGGTTTAAAGAAAGATTTTAATACTATATTGGAACGCGAAAATAGACTCATAGAACAAGACCAGCTACAAGCAAAGTGCTTTGCTGAATTTAAAACTCCCGAAGACGGTGCGTACGGACCACCCGGTAGCACCCCGGAACACCCGATGTCCGCAGTATTTGATGAATTAACGCAACTTAAAAGAGAGATGGCGGAATTAAGAAATTCGGCAAATAATCGTAATAACGTTAACATATCTCCGGATGCATTTCTTGGTCCGCGAACCAACAACTCGTCTCTCTCGTACAAAAACGCCTTAGAAGCAGTACCGACGTTCGACGGCGTGAATATGCCCGTATTGAAATTCTCACGCGCATGCCAGCGGATACGCGAGCTATTCTTGCCGGTAAACGAAGCCATTGTGGCTCGCCTTCTCAGGAACGAACTCAAGGGTAGAGCCTACACTGCCGTCGAAAACGACACCTTTTTGACGATTGTCGATTTTTGTAACAAGTTAAAGACAATTTTTGGTAGTGCAAAGACAGTCAATCAGTACCGCGGTGACCTCGGGAGTATTGCAAAAACAAAAAACGAACATGTCATTGATTACATCAGTCGAGTCAAAGACCTCCATTGCGCTATAATTGATGGAGAAACCGCGGGCCTCGGAGAGCTCTCGGCGCTAAACAAACAATATCTCGAAAGAGAAACCCTCGATTGTTTCATTGCCGGGTTGCCACCAGATTACAGATTCCGATTAAAATTAGAGGGATACGACAATCTTACCGATGCCTACGCAACTGCCATTCGCGTCGAGAAAGAAATAGATCGCGATAATACTCGTTTCAAGCCGAAAATTAAAGAAACATCTCCAACATCATCGGTTAAAATCGCGTCTTCGTCTTCCTCGCAATCTGTAGTTTGTCCGCAATGTAACAAAAAGGGGCATCTCGCAGAAAAATGCTGGGCTATTCACCCAGAACTCAGACCAAAACGCAAACCGCTTCCGCGCACGGAAGGCGCAGTTTGCTCGTATTGTAACAAGCAAGGCCATACGATTGAGCAATGTTTCGCGAAACAACGGAACGAAAAATATTCCGGAAACGCGAAGCCCCGTCCGATGGAACAGGGGACCAGTCGGACGGAGATCGCTCAACAGCGCCCCGTGAAATATATACAAGCGGAGGACGGCCCGTCGAGCGAGTCGTCCGAGCAGCAAACATCCGATTAAGTCATTCTTCGTATATACCGGTAGTAGAAATTGCGTCAACTCAGCTTAAGGACAAAAACGACTTCCTAGTAGATTCCGGTTGCGATCCAAATTTAATAAAAAAGAGCGCATTATGCGAAAACGTCGAAGTCAACCCGTATTCCATTTTAAAATTGCAAGGCATTTCAGAGACACCGGTCTAGACCAGAGGGGAAACCGAAATCGATATAGTAGAAACTAAAAGTACATTTCATATTGTCGATGACGAATTTCCAATCCAGCAAGCGCTATATTAGGATCCGAATTTCACGGACTAAATAGGGCTACTATAGATTGTGATCGTGAAGCAGTCACATGGAGCAATTACGTGCTCCCGTTCAAGACATCTTTTAAGACTCTCATTCCCCAGCGGTCAAGCCGCGTCGTCTCGGCCAAGGTTATAAACACAGACACGACGGACGGTTATATTCCTCGTTTAGATCTGGGCGACGGTATCTACGCAGGCGAAGCCCTCGTTACGAATCACAACGGGTTAATATATATTAAAGTATCCAACACAACCGAGCGCGACGTAGATATTCTATTACCCCCACAGACTCTCGAACCATACGAGCTCTTCCAGCTCACGGACACACACGTGTTTACTGCATGCGTTACGAATGACGAAATCAAATCGAAAGCCGATAAAGTAAAGACTCTCCTCCGCCCCGAGCATTTGAATGAGGAGGAGCGAGACAGCATATATTCATTAATCGACGAGAGTGCCGACTTATTCCATATACCCGGTGCTCATTTAGAACCGACCAACGCGATAGAACATAAAATCACGACAACTGATGACCAACCTGTTTTTACGCGACAATATAGATTCCCACCCGCGCATAAGGATGAAATAACTAAACAGGTGACAGACCTAATTACGGGAAAAATTATCGAGCTATCCGAATCACCCTATAGTTCACCCGTGTGGATCGTTCCTAAAAAAGCAGATTCTTCCGGTAAACCACGATGGCGGATGGTAATAGATTACAGGTGTCTTTGTGAAAAAACTATTGGTGATGCTTACCCGCTACCCTATATTACTGAGATTCTTGATCAACTTGGTAGCGCCAAATATTTTTCCGTTTTCGATTTGGCCAGCGGGTTCCATCAAATCAAAATAAATTCAGTCGACGCGCCGAAAACGCCATTTTCTACGTCATTTGGCCATTAACAATTTAGCCGCATGCCATTTGGGCTTAAAAATGCTCCCGCAACGTTCCAACGTCTTATGGACAGGGTGTTGTGCGGACTAGAGGGAACGGAGCTTTTTGTTTATCTAGATGATATCGTTATCTACGCGAGTTCTTTTCAAGAGCACGCTATTAAATACCGAAGGGTTGTCGAACGCCTTCGTAAAGCCAATCTCAGCCTACAACCAGACAAGTGCGAGTTTCTTCGCAAAGAGGTGGCCTATCTGGGCTACGTACTCAGTGAAGAAGGGGTAAGACCTGACCCCCGTAAACTCGATTCCATTAAAAATTATCCTCATCCCGATACTCCTACGAAAATCAAACAATTTCTTGGATTAGCGGGATATTACCGCAGATTTATCGAAAATTTCTCAGCTATTGCGCGACCAATGACGCGATTATTAAAAAAGCAAAGTACCTTCGTGTGGACTGACGCACAGGAGCAAGCCTTCTCAACGCTCAAAGAGGCACTGTGTAATGCCCCTGTCCTTCAGCACCCGGATTTTACAAAACCATTCATTATAACAACGGACGCATCGAACAGTGCTATCGGCGCGATGATAAGCCAGGGCGTTGTCGGTAAAGATAGGCCGGTATCGTATACTTCGAGAACTCTTACAAAGGCAGAGGAGAATTATTCGACTATAGAGAAAGAACTCTTGGCTATAGTATACGCGGTAACACAGTTCAGACCATATGTATACGGTCGGGAATTCACACTCGTCACCGATCATAAGCCGCTTGTCTGGCTTCACTCGATAAAAGATCCCGCAAAACGTTTGGTCCATTGGAGACTCAAGCTAGCAAATTATCAATACAAAATAATATACAAGCCCGGTAGAATCAACGGCAACGCCGATGCGCTCTCGCGCAACCCGCCAGAGACGTCTGTCTTGGTAGTCACGCCCCATACCAACGCGAGCAACGACTTAGACATCGACGACGAATCGTCTATATTCGATCCGAGGTCATCCGTAACACCCGAATCCACTCAGAACGAAACCGAAGCGCGCCGACTTAGGCTTGGCAACGCCTCGAGATATCGATAACGAAACGGTAGAGCCGCCAGCCGAAACCGACGGCGATAACAGGGATTCGGACGTTACGGGCGCGCCTGGCGAAAGCGACGATTCGTCAGACGACGACTCTGATATATTCGATCCTGCCACTGTACCATATAATTTGACTCAGACACCAAGCGGGGTGAGCGAAACATTCCGATCGAGAACCACGAGAGACAGGCTAACAATGCAAAACGATAGCTTGGTCTGCTTCGTGACTACTAAAGGCCAGCCGGTCGACGCTGGAGCTAAAGATCTTGATTCTATTGGACAATTGCCTAAGGTCAGAGACCTTACTTTCTGTAGAGTACGATGTTACGTCGCGGATGCAAATGTTATATTTTTAAAAAGCAAAATTTGGAAACGCGCGAAATAACAGGTATTGATCCTCAATATGCACGAGAATGTGCTCGTCCGGGATGAAGACTAAAAGGACTAGTTTATTTCCGAATATTGAATAGAGTGTGTGTATTATTAATTAATTATGTGTTGTACCTTTCGATGATTATTTGAGCGGAAGAGCGTAGAGGGTGATGATGGCTTGGTTGTACGTGATGGCCTCGACGTCGGAATTGGGTCGATCAGCTGTGCTGGTAACTGCCTTGAGGTCAGCTGTTCTCTGCCGTACGAGCTCTATCGGTGTCGGAAGGATGACGTCGGAAATAATCCGAGGTTGTAGAGGTGTCGCGTTTAGGATGGTCGTTATATCTCTGTCGCTTTTTACCGATGACAACTGACTCGCGCCACTGTTTCGCGCGCGTTTCTTCACATGTTTCGCGGCCGTCGCGGGATAAAATCGTTCTCCGGAGGATTGTCGATCCGAGATCGTTCAAAAAGCGTAGTGCGTCCGGAAACGTGTATTAGATTTTTCAGGGTAATCTCTTAGAATAATATCGTTATTATGCCGTCGCATGATGTATGTGTTCGAAAAGATTGTGTGGTTACGGGAAGGCTGGGGACCGGTCAGAGTTTTCATAGATTTTCTATTGATCGTAAGACGTAAGTACTGCATGTCTATGATCATTTGTAATAAAATATTGACAGTTTTTGCCACAATGAAAGATGTTCGTTCGGTGATTGTTAAAACACTTTTCGTGTGCTTTTATTTGATCAGCGTACGTGTGCGCGTACGAGTTTGTTTGTGTGCGTGTATTACAATGTCTCCATCGTGGAATTAAGATCGGCTATAGATCAAAATTACGACAGTCAAAGTTCCGGAAAGTCAATAATTCGGATTGAATCCTCCGAAACGAAATGTACCGAATTGGCGGATCTTTAAATAACCACATCACAGTGGATCGAAATCCCGAAAACGTATATACTGTAGCATGAAATATGTTTATGCTCCTCCGAACTCTCCGGCGAGACTTCCACCTCGGCGACACCGGCTGGCCCACGGTCAAATAGGGGAAAGAGCGTTTTTACTAATTATTTTTGTTTTTATTTTTTTTATTTTCATATTTGTAATCGTTCCGAGGGGCCGATATTTGTCCCGAGTTGAGGGAGATTTTCCGGAGACGAGGGCCGGCGCGTTTGGAAAAGGAGCGAGGAAGAAGAAGAAGAGAAGCGCCTGAGACGAGGGCCACCCGCCGGACAGCGTAGCGATTGATGGACGAGGGTCGGGCGCGGATATCTTGGCGAGAATTTGGATTACCGCGACCCCGTGCAAGCTACCTTAAGCTAGGCGTCGGGTGGGGTCAGAGTTGGTCGCCTGTCCCCCTGATGGCGCGTGCCAAAAAGTGGGGATTGCGGGCCTCGGGCCGCGTGAGGCATTAATTATCGGGGCTGTCTCGGGGAAGTCGTTGAGGTGCAAGCACCCGGATTTTGTCATTACCGGAGAGTTGGGAGATTTTGGAGGGAAGGAGGAAAGAGGATCTGCTACAGTCTACTACGTTCCGGTGGGTGGTTTTCCCTAACTCTTGTTCTCTGCGTCCGTCTCGGGACGAATCGTTATTTTGATTGTTGTGTAAAATTGTTTTCTTTTGCGGTGTTAACGCTCTGTATTTTGTTTTGAATTCGGTCAACCGCGGCGGCGGTTGGGCACACGGTCTCGTGACCGTTAAGGTTTTCCGTGGGCTTGGCCGGCGATACCGTTTTCCGGGGACAGTCAGGGTGGTTTTTTCCCCTTTTGGAATTTTTCTGGGAGGGTGTCGTTCCGGGGATGCCCGTGAAATTTCGTTTATTTAATTGGTTCATTTTATCTATCGGGTTCGCGTCTTGTTCGCCTCATTTCCGGGGTTGCGCGGGGAATCTGGACGGTTCGAGTGTGAGTGCGCGTGCGTAAGTTTGTGTTTTCCGCGGTAGTTTATAATTTTCGGTATTGTTTTTTGTTATTATATTTTGGAGCGGTGAACTAAGTAGCCGCGATCGGAGAGCGTGTGTCGCGAGTTTTTTTTGTATAATTTGTTCTTCCCGGGTGCGAGTGTGTGGGTGAGCGTGGAAGTTCGAGCGGGAACCGTCCGGATTGCACCGCGGGTGGGAGCGCGAGCGCGTGTGTGTGTGTGTGAGAGAGAGAGAGGGGCCAGCGTGTCGTGTAAATTCCTAGATAACTGAATAAATTGTATATTGGTGGAGTTTTTTCCCCCGTATCGAATTTGTTTCTTTTTTTTCCCCTGGGTTTTTTTTATCCTGCACGGGTGGGTTGTGAATCCCGCCACTCTACCGGAAGAAACGTGGCTGCGGCTGGTCGGGGAAAAATAACTTGGTCCGGGGTGTTCTCCTTTCCTGGTGCAGATGCACCTGGCGCCCATGTAAAAGAATAAGGGAAGGGAGTGTGCCCGGGCTATAGTTTTGCAGCGGCGAACGTCGGGTTTTTACGCTACAAATTTTGGCGCCCAACGTGGGGCTCAATAAAGTAAAATTCACTGTGCAGGGAAAATTTTTGTTTTTGAAAAATCGTTTCTCGTTTAAATTTAATTTCGGTTATCGTTCAAAGTTTTATTTCGGCTCGTCAGTGTGATAGTGTGTGTGATTGGGAGTTCGTGCGCGCGGGGAGGAAGCAGGCAGCCGTTGCGCCGGCCTTACCGTGACGCGCGGGCTAGCGCTCGGCTCACCGTGTTTACGGTTTTTTCCTCTTTGTGTTGTTCGTTGCTGTCTCCGATTTGGACGATCTAGCACGGAATAAGTGAGCTTTTCGCTTACCATTGGGATTATAATATTCACGACGAAATATTACTTCGAGTTAAAGTTTTCAGCACTCTGTGACCGGGTATACCAGGAGCCCGTGGAAATAATTTATATTAGCTTCGAGTGTTCGCGAAACCTCTGTCTACCGGAGTACCCGTAGGTGGTGCTAAGGGGGGGGGGGGGGGGGGAGTGCGGTACCCGGCGGGCTCTAATGCTACGGGTCCGAACGTTTCGCCTCTTAAAATATTTTTCGGATGATTTTTGAAATTGTGTTCAATGGTTTTGTGATTTTATTTTATTTAACGTTATTTTCAGGAAGTGTCAGTTCTCATTCTTATCGTTTTTTTGTGACTCTCAATAAATAATTTCGGAAATCGTTTGAAAATTTTATTTTTATTTTTCGACTTCGGTTCAAGGTTTTTTCCTTATTTTAATAACTTTATTTTTCTTTTTTTTTCCCGGTTTTTTGTTTTTTTAGTTGTGCCAGCGGTCTGGTATTTTGACAGTTGACGTTATTTTGATATTTTATTGTTTGATCTTATTTTCACAGTTTTTTTTAAATTTCATTAGTTGACAGTTTTTATTTTTGAATTTTATTGATTGACATTTTATTCTTAAATTTCATTGGTTGACATTTTGTTCTGATTCCGGTTGCTTTTAAGCTGTTTTACCGATTGACTCGGACTTTGGTGATTTATTTGTGGTTTTTCAGGTTGTTCGTTTTTAATGATTTTCAGCCTTGGGACTGTGACTGAGTTATTTTGAGGGTTTTACCATTTGACAATTTATTTTGTTTTTTTATACTTTTGACGCGGAATTATTTGTTTGGTTGTTCCGTGCCGCTTTTATTTTAATACGACATTTTCTCTTAAACTTTAGACTTTGCTTTGAATTTTGAGGCTTTGACAGTTTTATTTATTGACGGTTGGCTATTTTTCTATTTATTTATCTTCGTTGTTTTATTGAGTTTTTATCTTTGTTTTGACTTTTATAACGTTTTGACTTTTGTTGTAGCCTAACGACTTTGAGATTTTATTTGCCGACGTGAATTTATTCATTTCTTCGGTTTTTTATATTTTATTTTGGTTTTAGCCTTTTGACTTAGTTATTTCCCATTTTTATTCAAGGACAACAATTTTCATTTTAATTCGGATTTACCTTTTTTTATCGTTCCCAGAGGGGGGAAAACAACGCGTCAAAGGCATAGCCTTTACCTCGGTCGCCGGTCAGCTGCTCTACCCCGTGCTTGGAGGGAGTCAATATATTGGTTGGGGTTTTCTCTTGATTTTGGAACGGAGAAAAAGAACAAGATGGATCGTGATCTCACCTTTAACGAGGTCGCGGCGCTTAACGAGGCTGAGATTAAGGCTGAGTTAGCGCTGCGTGGTTTATCGAAGGAGGGTGAGTTGAACGCGTTGAGGGAGCGTTTGTACGGGTCGGTGCATTTTGCCGGTCGTAACTTGCCGATACGGGGGGAGGGAACGGACCCGTCCACCGTACGGCCACCGGAAAATTCTACCTATCCTTTCCAGGCGAGGGGCGGTGCAGGGGGGGGGGGAGGGCACTCGGGGCCCTCTCATCACTCATCACCGTTGGAGGGGGAGCCGCGACGCAGAGCAGTGCTAACGGCTTATGATATTCTCCGTCGTTGGAACATCAAATTTTCCGGTGCGAAGGGTGAAGAAGTCGAGGTGTTCCTGTCTCGTATAAATGATGGTCGGTCGTTGGTGGAGGTATCGGACAACGAATTATTTAACTGTATTACACCATTTCTGTCTGGTATGGCCTACCACTGGTATAAGCAGGAGCGGTCTAAGTGGGACGCGTGGTCGGCGTGTGCGGCAGCTTTCAAATCGCGCTTTAGGGATCCGGACCTGCAGTTTCTATTGCAGGAGGAGATTAGGCCGCGGGTGCAGGGGCCGGATGAGTCGGTGGTTGATTATTTAACATGCATGAAGGGTTTGATGATTCGCGTGGTACCACCGATGTCTCTGCCGGATCAGCTGGATATGATCCATCGCAACCTCCTTCCGCGGTTGCAGGTGGCGATTTTACGGACGGAGATTGAGTCGATTGAGGATTTGGTTCGAGATGGTTCCCGGTTGGAAAGAAGTTACGAAGCCAGGGAGACGCAGCGTTTACCACCACCCCCGGAGGAGTCTTTATTTCCGGAGTTCACTTATAATGGCGCAAGGCCGCGGGTGACTTTCGGGAGGACGGCTGTCGATAGGGCGTCGGAAGGGGGCTTTAGATCATCTTCCTGATGCTATACCCCGGATGTAGGAGGGGGTCTCGGTGGAACAGTTGGCCAGGGAGTCTGCTGTGTCGCCGGGTCTCATGCTGGTGCCCGGGGGGGGGATACGGGAAAGGCTGCGCAGGCTGGTGACCCTTTGTAGGTGGGCGATCCGTGGTATCGGAGTAGAGGTGGTACCGGAGGTCGATGAGGCGGTCAAGATTTCAATACCGGGGAAGAAGACGATGGTACCGGAGAAGAAGAGGGTGGCGAGGCCCCTCCCAGTGGTTGGGCGGTGTTTCGACTGTCGTAAGCCGGGCCATTGTTACCGGGAGTGTCCGGAATCCCGCTGCTGGGAGGGGTTCTGTTTCAACTGCGGTCGTAGCAGGGTGTTGCCTCCGAACCTGCCTGACTTGTCGGGAGTTTTGGGAGGGCATCGCGGGGAGAAGAGAGGGGGTGAGAAAGAAGTAAAGGAGGTTGGAGGAGAGCGTCCTGGGGTGTGGGTTTTTCGGAGTCAGGACGAAGGAGAATAAAGGAAAATGGGGTGTCCACAGGCCCCGAGGAAAATGATTCGGTGTTGTCTTTTTGTTATTTCCTTTTCCTATTCCTTTGAGCAACGACTGGTGGGGAGTAGGGTGAAAGGGGTTGGTTTTGTGGTGTCCTGTCTTTGTCTAGGTTCCTGGTCCGAAGTGATGTGGTCCTGAAACACGGGAGCTCGTGGTTCCGTCGATCCCGGAGGTGGCTCGAGGACGAGGATGCTGGTAATCAGCTAGTTCTTTGATTAATAATAATTTCTTTTCGTTTTTTTTCCTTGATGGTCTTTATAATGCGAGACCGTGAGTCCATGCCGTTGCCGTCATGGGTTGGAGTCCCGAGATGACGAGAGGGTGAGGGGGGAGCCACTCAAGCCGGGGCGGTCGAGTTTTAGGGGGGGAGTTTGTAGCATGAAATATGTTTATGCTCCTCCGAACTCTCCGGCGAGACTTCCACCTCGGCGACACCGGCTGGCCCACGGTCAAATAGGGGAAAGAGCGTTTTTACTAATTATTTTTGTTTTTATTTTTTTTATTTTCATATTTGTAATCGTACCGAGGGGCCGATATTTGTCCCGAGTTGAGGGAGATTTTCCGGAGACGAGGGCCAGCGCGTTTGGAAACGGAGCGAGGAAGAAGAAGAAGAGAAGCGCCTGAGACGAGGGCCACCCGCCGGACAGCGTTGCGATTGATGGACGAGGGTCGGGCGCGGATATCTTGGCGAGAATTTGGATTACCGCGACCCCGTGCGAGCTACCTTAAGCTAGGCGTCGGGTGGGGTCAGAGTTGGTCGCCTGTCCCCCTGATGGCGCGTGCCAAAAAGTGGGGATTGCGGGCCTCGGGCCGCGTGAGGCGTTAATTATCGGGGCTGTCTCGGGGAAGTCGTTGAGGTGCAAGCACCCGGATTTTGTCATTACCGGAGAGTTGGGAGATTTTGGAGGGAAGGAGGAAAGAGGATCTGCTACAGTCTACTACGTTCCGGTGGGTGGTTTTCCCTAACTCTTGTTCTCTGCGTCCGTCTCGGGACGAATCGTTATTTTGATTGTTGTGTAAAATTGTTTTCTTTTGCGGTGTTAACGCTCTGTATTTTGTTTTGAATTCGTTCAACCGCGGCGGCGGTTGGGCACACGGTCTCGTGACCGTTAAGGTTTTCCGTGGGCTTGGCCGGGGATACCGTTTTCCGGGGACAGTCAGGGTGGTTTTTTCCCCTTTTGGAATTTTTCTGGGAGGGTGTCGTTCCGGGGATGCCCGTGAAATTTCGTTTATTTAATTGGTTCATTTTATCTATCGGGTTCGCGTCTTGTTCGCCTCATTTCCGGGGTTGCGCGGGGAATCTGGACGGTTCGAGTGTGAGTGCGCGTGCGTAAGTTTGTGTTTTCCGCGGTAGTTTATAATTTTCGGTATTGTTTTTTGTTATTATATTTTGGAGCGGTGAACTAAGTAGCCGCGATCGGAGAGCGTGTGTCGCGAGTTTTTTTTGTATAATTTGTTCTTCCCGGGTGCGAGTGTGTGGGTGAGCGTGGAAGTTCGAGCGGGAACCGTCCGGATTGCACCGCGGGTGGGAGCGCGAGCGCGTGTGTGTGTGAGAGAGAGAGAGAGGGGCCAGCGTGTCGTGTAAATTCCTAGATAACTGAATAAATTGTATATTGGTGGAGTTTTTTCCCCCGTATCGAATTTGTTTCTTTTTTTTCCCTTGGGTTTTTTTTATCCTGCACGGGTGGGTTGTGAATCCCGCCACTCTACCGGAAGAAACGTGGCTGCGGCTGGTCAGGGAAAAATAACTTGGTCCGGGGTGTTCTCCTTTCCCGGTGCAGATGCACCTGGCGCCCATGTAAAAGAATAAGGGAAGGGAGTGTGCCCGGGCTTTAGTTTTGCAGCGGCGAACGTCGGGTTTTTACGCTACAATACGGTATTCCATGCGGTTTCGAACAGTCAAAAAGCTGTTCACCCCAAAAGAATAAAAATCTTGGCAAATTGTAGAATTATTCGAAAAAGAGATTTTTCAAAAAAGAAAAAGATACATTTTTTCAAAATTTTTGGATTGCATTATATTGAGTTTTTCAAAATTTTAAAATTTGCTAAGTACCGTTATATCTTCAAAGCATACGATTGAACAGAAAAATGTTGGCGGAAAAAAAGTTGCAGTTTTACATAAACTTCGTGAAACAATTTTTTTTTTTCGATCTTAAAAAATGACAATTTTTATAAAAAAGAAACGGAAATAATTTTTTTCCGGTCGGTATGGCAGCTTCGATTTGTCTATAAAAATTTCAGAAAATACTCTGAAGTGTGTACAATAGGCACGTATTTTTTATGGCTTGGTTAGTTGTTGCGAAGCTATGCTTTCTTTTGTTATTATGATTTTTTTTTTCGAAAAATCAATTATTATTAAAAATTATTCCCTCCCCAATTTTCTCACATTTTTCAGATACAAACATCGATAACAGTAATTGTTTTTTTTTTGAGCTCAATCATGAATTATCGGTAATACCGCAGACGTCGTTGCTCACCGAGTCTGGAAAAATAAATAACTTGAAACAATCTGTTTATGCTTCACTTTTTCTCAGTTCTTACATTGTGATTAGTGTGTGCAACAATGAGAAAAAAATATAATGTTAAGACAGAAAATTATTAATGTAATCATTGAATTTGTTGAACGAGTGATTAGCTTAACTTTCGAACGAGTTCGATGGAGCTCCATCTACGTTGCCGATGAACTATGCTTCAATAAGCTCCAAAACATTAATATTATTATTGTAGATGTTCTTCTATGCAAAAATTTGAGAGAAATAATTTGTGAGAGTATTATTTTCCGTAATAATTGATTTGTCTCAAGTAACAAAAAAAATATTAGTAATGAAACAAAACATAGCTTTCGAACAGCTATCGAGCCATATAAAAAAATCCGTGTCTATTGTACATACTTCAGAGTATTTTCTGAAATTTATAGAGGCAAATAGAAACTGACATAACGACCGAAAAAAATTATTTTCGTATATTTTTTATGAAAATGGTTATTTTTTAAACTCAAAAAATTTCAAAAGAATTTTTTCACACCTTTATGTGAAATTGCCACTTTTTTGTCTGAAACATTTTTCTGTTTCATCGTATGCTTGCAAGATATAACGGTACTCAGACATTTTTCGAAAACTCAGATAAATGCTATCCAAAAATTTTGAAAAAATGTACACTACTCTGTTTGATACACTCGGCAAAATAATTAAAGGAACAGAAGATTTTCCCATTTTTTATGTGACTTTTGCGTGACTGTAACTTCGTAAAAAATTGTTGTATTGAGATGAATAAAAGAGCATTTTCAAGCTTGATATATCTAGTTCCAAAATCTTATGATTAAATGTTTTTTCTGGTCATTGATCATGGCACAATGAAGGAAAATTTTACAAAAAAAAATTTTCAAAAAATTTTCCGTTTTTCAGAGCTGTTGCCGGGATCGAGAAAATTTTTTCTGACTCGATCAATAACACAGTTACTTAGCCTAATTCTCCATCTTCGATTTGATTCTTTTATTTTTTCTGTATCACAGTTTTTTGCAGAGATATCGGCCGGTGAATACGAAAACATTTTTTTTCGTTTGATCATCGATATCTCATGAACCGGTCATCTTACTGCAAATCGACCGACAGTTTTGAAAACTCGAATGAACTGCGTATAAGGTTTAATTATTGTTTTGGGGAAAAATTTTTTTTTCACCTTTTGCATTTACTTGAAAAAGATGCAAAAAACCTACTTTTTCTGGTTATCTAGAAAATTAACCAGTACTTTGCAAGTATTGCTGAAAGTACAAATCTTTGTGGGTGCCACGCTACCTCGATATATCCCCAATAACCCTGTAAAATTTCGAATTGATCCGTCCGTCCGTTTTTCTACCCCGAGGTGGCAATCTTTAACAAAAGTTGGAGGAACACCCTTACGATTATTGAGATGAAAAAAACAAAATTTCTTGCTGACTCTCACGATCCATTATTGAATACTCATGAAATTTCTTGTTTTCTTGAAAAAAAAAAGATTAAAACCTTTTTTAATTTGCGCAATCGAAAATTTTCAGATTATTTGGTGGATACAGTAAGTATCTGTTCATTTTTTGTGAAATTTTTTGTTTTGCGTTTCATAATTCATCGAGTTGAAATTAATTGCATTAATTAAAGGTTGCTTAGATACCGATACCAGATACAGCGTGTCTGCGAATAGTTTTTTGTTTTTTATCTCAATAATCATCCGATGATGTTTGAAGGGCAAAACAGGTGTTTCATCAAGTTTCGTTAAAAGTTGCCACCTCGGGGTAGAGAAACGAACTGACGGATGAATTCGAAATTGGACAGGGTTATTGGGGATACATCGAGGTAGCGTGGCACCCACAAAGATTTGTACTTTCAGCAATACTTGCAAAGTACTGGTTAATTTTCAAGATAACCAGAAAAAGTGGTCTTTTTGCATCTTTTTCAAGTGAATGCAAAGGGTGAAAAAAAAAATTTTTTCCGCAACAATAATTAAACCTCATACGTAGTTCATTCGAGTTTTCAAAACTGTCGGTCGATTTGTTGTAGGATTACCGGTTCATGGAATATCGATGATCAAACGAAAAAAGATGTTTTCTTATTCACCGGCCGATATACTGAAAAAATAAAAGAATTAAATTGAAGATGAAAAATTAGGCTAAGTAACTGTGTTATTGATCGAGTCAGAAAAAATTTTCTCGATCCCGGCAACAGCTCTGGAAAACGGCAAATTTTTTGACAATTTTTTTTTGTAAAATTTTCCTTCATTGTGCCATGATCAATGGCCACAAAAAACATTTTATCATAAGATTTTTGAACTAGACATATCAAGCTCGAAAATGCTCCTTTATTCATCTCAATACGACAATTTTTCACAAAGTTACAGTCACGCAAAAATCACGTAATAAATGGAAAAATGTTCTGTTCCTTTAATTTTTTTGCCGAGTGTATAATCAAATAATTTGACCAAATTTTAATTTTTTTGAGTGCACAACTTTTTGACTGTTCGAAATCGCACGGAATGCGATGTTTTAGAACTGTTTGAATTATGCAACTACAATTATTTGAAATGTTGTTCATACCTGGTTTCAGAAATTAATATACATGCATCAAAAAATTAAGGAGGTACATCTGTGTAGACTGCCGGAAAAGTAGGTGAATTTTGGGAATTATTATCTCAAAAACTATTTGTCTGATTAAATCCAAGTTGGTTTTATTTGAAAGTATATACATTGAGGTATGTTGACGATTTTTCATGTAAATATATACTGAATGAGAGCGCTGTTATTCTGGCCGGCGTAAAACAACTTTGTCGTCGGCACGGTTTGCGGTTCTCACTTTTTTTCGCAGTCGGTTGGTCTGAAACAAAAATTTCAAGAAGATTCTCAAAGTGTAACGTCTTGAGCTGTTCGGCACGTAGGATTTTTTCTATTCTATTTTTTCACACAAAATGGCGCTTGTGTTGTGCCCCGCAATTTTCATTACATTCTTTGCACTATAAATTCATTTAAAGGTTATAAAATAAATTTACGAAACAAATATACGCACGATATAATTGTTTCCCACGATTGAACATCGCTGATCTCGAATCAGGCGATATGAAAGGAAATACGGCATTTCCTTTACAGACAGGAAACCATACAAATTTAGAGAACAAAAATTCATGAACAATTATATCGAGTATATAATTGTTCCCCACGGTCATCGAACCAGTCGATACAGAATTTGCTAACGAAACTGCTTACGCTAAAATTGCTTACGCCCAAGTTCAATAAACTCAATAAATTCATTTCAAAACACCTCGAACATTGACCGTGCTGACCAAGAACCAGGTGATTGGCCAGCAACGATCAGACCACCAAAATTGCAAAATCAGCTTCTCGATGACGAGCCCCGAACAACCGAAAAGCTCGCCATCAAAAAGCCAGTCTTACTCGAACCATCAAATTGAGCGATCCTCCTCAAAGTAGACTCCCGTGCCGTGACAGAGTTTCCACATCGGTCTTAGGAACGCGAGCGTGGTTCTTTGAGATAAACCCGCGGCACGGTAATCGTACAGTACGTCGCGCCGCAATTAACAGCATAACATAATCAATTACGTGAGTGCGTGTTTTAAATCAAACGCGAACCAGTGATCCAGGGTGGATGGTTCGGTTTCCGGTTAAAACAGCGCGAAGTAACTGAACGAGAAACCTGTGAGTCAATTGAAATCTCTGAATGGATATCGTCACAACTTGTAAGACGATATCGCATTCCACACCGGTCAATCTGTGTAGACTAAATTGCAAGAAACATCTTTATAATAAACCAAAACCGTGCTAATATATTTATTTGAGTTTTACTCTTAATTGGCAACCGATCCCAAAACAACATATCCCTCCTGACCCGTAATCCAAGAGTCTAAAGAGACACGGGCCATCCGGGGACACAACACTTGATTGAAATTTAAATTCACTTTTTAACCTCAATTTACGACCTTTTTTGGTTTATAAAAAAAAAACATTAGTTAAAAAAAAAATCCTACGTGCCGAACTTCATTGCCTATCCGTGCACATTGTGTCCAAATTTTGAAAAAATCTGTCAATCCGTTATCTAAAAAAAAGTGGGAACCGACTTTGAAAAGCGGTTTCGAGATAAACGCGTTTGAAATTTGGGAACTCGCTATATATTTATATAAAAAATCGTCAACATACCTGAATGTATATACTTTCAAATAAAACCAACTTGGATTAAATCGGACAAACAGTTTTTGAGATGATAATTCCCAAAATTTACCTACTTTTCCGGCAATCTACACAGATGTGCCCCCTTAAAGGAACGGAAATTCTTTTAATTTTTCTACGTGATTTTTGCGTGGCTCTAACTTTGCGAAACATTGTCGTATTAAGATGAATAAAGAAGCATTTGGAAGCTTGGCATGTCTAGCTTTGAAACCTTATGACAAACATTTTTTTTGGCCATTGGTCATGGCACATTCGAGAGCGACGTCGTAAAGAAAATTAAAATCAAAATTACCGATTTTCTAAGTTGACCTTGGGCTCAAAATTTGTTTCTCTGACTCAATAAATAACACAGTCGTTTAGCCTGATTCTTCGCCATTGATTTATTTATTTTTCTTTTTCTGTACGACAATTTGTCGTTGAGATATCGGTCGGTGAAACAAAAAATATATTTTTTCGTTTGATCTTCGATATCTTATGAACTGATAACCTCATAGCAAATCAACCGGCAGTTTTAGAAACTCAAGGAAATCGCGTATGAGCTTCAATTATTGTTTTGGGTTGATCATTTTTTTACACTTTGCATTTACTTGGCAAAATGGCAAAAAACGCCTTTTCTGGTTATTTATTAATATCGCTGAAAGTACAAACGCTTGGGAGTGCCCCCTTACCTCAATGTATCGTCGATAACCCTGTAGAATTTCGAATTGCTCCGCCCATCCGTTTTCCTACCCCAAAGTGGCAACCTATAACAAAAATTAGAGGAATACCCTTTTTGCTCTTTAAACATCATCAGATGATTATTGAGATGTTTTTTTCATCTCACTATTCATCCGATGATGTTTAAAAAGCAAAAAGGGTATTCCTCAAATTATTGTTAAGGGTTGCCACTTTGGGGTAGGAAAACGGATGGGCGGAGCAGTTCCGAATTTACAGGGTTATTGACGATACATTGAGGTAAGGAAGCACTCACAAACATTTGTACTTTCAGCAATACTTGCAAAGTACTGGTTAATTTTCTAGGTAACCAGAAAAAGTGCATTTCTTGTATCTTTTTCAAGTGAATGCAAAGAGTGAAAACAAAATATTTCACCCAAAACAATGATTACAGCTCATATTCAATTTATTTGAGTTCCCAAAACTGCCGGTTGATTTGCTATAGGGTAATCGGTTCATGAGATATCGAGGATCAAACGAAAAAAGATGTTTTTTTATTTACCGACCGATATCTCGGCGAAAAATTGTTGTACAGAAAGAGGAAAAAAATGAAATTGAAGGTGAAGAATCAGGCTAAATTACTGTTTTATTTATTGATTCAGAAAAAAATTTAAGCCCAAGGACAACTTTGAAAAACGGAAATTGATATTTAATTTTTTTTTACGTCATTGCTTTCGATTGTGCCATGACCAATGACCAAAAAAAAGTTCATTATAAGGTTTCAAAGGTAGACATGTCAAGCTTCAGAATGCTTCTTCATTGATCTTAGTACAGCGATGTTTTAAAAAGTACAACCACGCAAAAATACCGTCAAGAAATGAAAAGAATTTCCGTTCCTTTAATTTTTCGATGGCTGTACCTCTATTATATGTATGAAAAACTATGCAAGCATGCGCAATCCGATCGGTTGCACCGATAAGGGCGAAAATTAGAAATAATGTTGAGGTTATCAGGTTTTATGTGTGTGCAAATTTGAATGCCTGAAGCTCACGCCGTTCTCGAGTTGTAGACACTGACATTTTTTTAGGGTTGTTACACGTGCACAACACTGATTCTCAAAATCAGAACAGATTAGCGAAATGATATTCATTATGGCCATAGAAAAAAATATCGAAACAGATATTGATCATACATGTGAAGTATCACACAGCAAAACTGCTAGTCTGGGACCTGCTCCCTTCCTATTCCGCGAAGGCGTGCTCCCACATTTTCGGAAAATTTGATTTTATTTATCATTTAAGGAGTTGAAAAAAAGGATTTTTTCAAAGTTTCACAGTGCGATTTATATCGAAACTTTTTTTTGTCACAATGAAAGATAGCATTTTCGCATTTTTAAACGATAAAATGTCTGTTTTTCGTTTAGCATCATTTCCTCCAGATTGATTGAAAAGATGTTTATATTAATAATGATAATGATGAGCATTGGTAAAAAAAACAATTTTACTGTTATTATCCTAATTTTGTTACGGATTTTTAAAAAGTTAGTACAACTATCATATTTTCTATAATTATTGATATAATATTTCTTTCGTACAATCAGATTTTCTTCCGCCGTGCAATTCGACCGCGCAATCCCATGGTGCTACCTTTTCGACCCAAAAAAACTATAAATTATCTTATCGGGAAAAAATATTATCCAAACGGGTCTTTCAATTACAACGCGAGCTTTCAAGAACCCGGAAAACAATTAGAAATCTTAAGTGCCGATCGGCCGCGCCATTGTCCGTACCGCAAATACTCGAGGGCGCCGCGAAGCACTTAGATGAAAATAGATTGACAATAGTTTCGATGCAATTTAATCATATTAAACGTTCCCCGTGGAAAAAAACCGAGAGAGAATTTGCTTTAGGTTTGTTTTATCAGTCACCCAAAGCGTACATGTTTCTTAAAGACGTCAAAGGTTTTGCCTTGCCTTGCGAAACCCTGATCAGACAGTGGTACAATGAACTAAATATAAAACCCGGAATAACCGCGGATCTTTTTTCAACCCTAGAACTAAAATTTCAGTCGATGTCGCTACCGGAGCGACAATGCGTTCTTTTATTTGACGAAATGGCGATCAAGGAGATGTTAGAATATGACTCGAAAGACGATTGCGTCGTCGGCTTGCAAGATCTCGGGCATCTTGGCCGCGTTGACAAACCCGCAAATTATGCCCTCGTATTCATGCTCCGAGGGTTATTATATCCATGGAAGCAGCCCCTCGTCCACTTTCTATCGTGTGGGAACGTCAAAGGGGACATATTATCCGAAATCATTTTGACCGTCCTAAATGCGCTTTTTCAGATCGGAGTTGAAGTACGTTCCATTGTTTGTGATCAGGGTCCACCTAACCGAAAAGCTATTTCAAATTTGGGAATAACTCAGGAAAAGCCTTACTTTCATGTATCGGGACATAAAGTTTTTTTCAATTACGATCCATGCCATTTGATAAAACCTATTCGTAACAATTTGCTTCAGCGGGACATAGTTATCGGATCAGAACGTATTTCGTGGGGGGCGATTCGGGAACTCCGCGATGTAGAACGAACCCATTCATCTCGAGCGGCACATAAGTTGACGGACCGTCACATAGATCCGGTGGCATTCCAACGCATGAGTGTCAAGTTGGCGACACAAGTCTTCAGCGCGTCTGTGAGCGCAGCAATGACTACCGGACGGATCACGGGCGATCTCCAGCATCCGGATAATATAGCCACCGCGAATTTCGTAAAAAAAATGAATGACATTTTCGATTGCCTTAACAGCAGGCACGCGAACAATCCAAATCCGCTGAAACGAGGGCTGTCCGACAAATCGCCGCAGGTCGAGAAGTATTTAGAAAATGCGCTTGCCTGGATATCAAAGTGGGAGGTATCGATTGGAAGCATACCGCCGTGCTTTCCAGGCTTACAATTATCTATAACTTCAACCTTGCAACTCTGGCGCGATCTTCGCGAGGAAAACGTCCTTTATCTTTTGACGACGCGGTTGAATCAAGACCCGATTGAAAATTTGTTTGCAACGTTGCGTAGCCGTTGCGGCCACAATGACAACCCATCGGCATTGCAATTCCGTCGAAACTTGCAGTACAGCATGACTGTTCATTCAATGAAACCGCCGGTAGGGACGAATTGCGAGGAAGATGACGCTGACTTGACACTCACGTGCGGTTCCATCTCGAGCCAAAAAGATGAAGCCGGCGGAGGCGATATAGCTGTCGAGGGTAATCAACATGCAAGTCAAGTCGATGAAATGCGCGACGAGATCGAGGGACCCGATGAAATTGCCGATTTCGCCGAGTCTGTCGAGACCAATGACGACAGCAAATCTCACGAGAATGATGCGATCGAAGAAACTGTAGCGACAGACGAGCCTATGGAGACTTCGTCCGAGCAACACAATATTAGTTTGTCCGTTACACTAGAAGAGTGCACCATGAGATATGTAGCCGGCTACTTACTCCATAAATGTTTACGTAAATTCAATTGCGAAAAATGTAGAGTCGAATTTGTTAAAGGAAATCAGATCCTCGAAAGTAATAGTGAATTATTAATGTTTTTCAAATCATACACAACCGCAGACGGAGAGCAGCTCGGCCATTTGAAGGCTCCCGTCGATGAATTTCACGATTTAATTGTCATCGCGTATCGGTGCTTTCAAAAAGAATTTCTGCCTCGCATAACGATTGCACATTTGGGCCAGAATCTCGGACGGCGGATCCATGAAACTTTCATGTCGACAGATTCGGAAATCTGGTCATCAAGTAGTGAGTGTGAAGACCATCGCAGCTATATCATCAATCTTTTCATTCGGACGCATATTTTTAACAACCTTAAGTGGATCTCACGCGATATTCGAGATAAAAAGCGAAAGAAAAATCAAAAACGTCGTCCATCAGACCAATCCGCGGCGAAACCGAATCGCAAATTAATGAAGGTGACTCATTGCTGAATCGGCTCGCAATCCTCTTAAATTGTAAAAGTCATTCATTTTTATATTTTTCTACTTTTTTCCTGTTTTTGATTTTTTGAGTTTTGCATTTTTCGTTCGGCTTGCTTCTTTCGTAATTGTATTTTCATATATATGCGTTAATCTTTTTTTTTATTCATTATAGTAGGATAAAGGGGGTCGCTAAATTTAAAATGCACCCTAATCTGTGAGAGGCACGTGGACTCACATTAAAAAAGCACCCCAATTCGTGCGAGGCTGGGAGACTCACGTGAAAAAAGCACCCCCATTTTGTGAGAGGCACGGGGACTCACGTTAGAAAAGCACCCCAGGAATACCAAGTTTCAGTAATCTAGTTTCAGATTACCTGGTCTAGATTACTGATTCTTAACATTTTTCTATTTAAATGTTTTTGTTAATATAAATTTTACTTGCAGGAGGGCTATCATGTATATATTTAAATGATTTGAAGCCGATGGCAGTTCCAATCGATTTTTACTACTTTTCTACTCACACATGTGCATACAAACTTAAGCAGTAGTTCAACAGTAGAGCAAACTTTTCTCGATCGAATATCATTCGTTTATAGAAGTCCCACAAATCTTAACCTCAATAGACTGGGCCCAAATTCAATATCGAATTATAAAACATTATTCTTTTTATAAAAATCTACTTTTTTTCGAAATCTAATAAAAAACACGTACAGAAACAACCATACAACAGAACAACCATAAAAAATAACTAATTCAGCAAATAAAATCTTTTCGTAATCTCTGTAATCTGAGTAAATTGTTTGGAAAGCTCGGTCAATTATAGGTAAAATGATTTTTTTTTCTTTTTTTTTGAGATGCAAGTTCGTTTACCTCCTCGTGGTGCATCTTGGAAACAAAGGTGGTTATAATAATGTGATATAACGCATGATATTACTTTTAATTATGAAGAAACATGAGATAAAAAATATTGGATTGAAGCGAAAGTGTGTCATCGGATAATAATAAATATTTGTTGTGAAATGTTGCACGTATTATAACCATGTTTGGCTAAAAACCAACGGAGATAATAAATTATTCTAGCAGTCAGTGATGCTACACCTTTTGATTGATACTATTTGGAATCGACTGAAAATTGATGTCGTTACTCTTAGTTGGTGGTGTCCTCAAAAAG
>CAXAQZ010000860.1:5000-20000 GCA_963971145.1 Sussaba pulchella
TCTATTTCTCTATCGTTCTATCTCTCTATCTCTCTATCTCTCCATCTCTCTATCTCTCTATCTCTCTATCTCTCTATCTCTCTATCTCTCTATCTCTCTATCTCTCTATCTCTCTATCTCTCTATCTCTCTATCTCTCTATCTCTCTATCTCTCTATCTCTCTATCTCTCTATCTCTCTATCTCTCTATCTCTCTATCTCTCTATCTCTCTATCTCTCTATCTCTCTATCTCTCTATCTCTCTATCTCTCTATCTCTCTATCTCTCTATCTCTCTATCTCTCTATCTCTCTATCTCTCTATCTCTCTATCTCTCTATCTCTCTATCTCTCTATCTCTCTATCTCTCTATCTCTCTATCTCTCTATCTCTCTATCTCTCTATCTCTCTATCTCTCTATCTCTCTATCTGTCTATCTCTCTATCTCTCTATCTCTCTATCTCTTTATCTCTCTATCTCTTTATCTTTTTATCTTTCTGTCTCTCTATCTCTCTATCTCTTCAACTCTCTATCTCCCTATCTCTCTATCTCTCTATCTCTCTCTGTTTCTATCTCTCTATGTTTCTATCTCTCTATCTCTCTATCTCTCTATCTCTCTATCTCTCTATCTCTCTATCTCTACATCTCTCTATCCCTCTATCTTTCTATTTCTCTATCTCTCTATCTCTCTTACCTCTTTATCCCTCTATCTCTCTATAGCTCTATCTCTCTATCTCTCTATCTCTCTATCTCTCTATCTCTCTATCTCTCTATCTCTCTATCTCTCTATCTCTCCATCTCTCTATCTCTCTATCTCTCTATCTCTCTATCTCTCTATCTCTCTATCTTTTTATATCTCTATCTCTCTATCTCTCTATCTCTCTATCTCTCTATCTCTCTATCTCTCTATCTTTCTATCTCTCTATCTCTCTATCTCTCTATCCCTCTATCTCTCTATCTCTCTATCTCTCTATCTTCCTATCTCTCTATTTCTTTATCGCTCTATCTCTCTATCTCTCTATCTCTCTATCTCTCTATCTCTCCATCTCTCTATCTCTGAATCTCTTTATCTCTCTATCTCTGTTTCTCTCTATCTTTTTATCTATTTATCTCTCTATCTCTCTATCTCTCTATCCCTTTATCCCTTTATCTCTCTTTATCTCTATCTCTCTATCTTTCTATCTCTCTATGTTTCTACCTCTCTACCTCTCTATCTCTCTATCTCTCTATCTCTCTATCTCTCTATGTTTCTATCTCTCTATGTTTCTATCTCTCTATCTCTCTATCTCTCTATCTCTCTATCTCTCTATTTCTCTATCTTGCTATCTCTCTATTTCTCTATCTCTCTATCTCTCTATCTCTCTATCTCTCTATCTCTCTATCTCTCTATCTCTCTATTTCTCTATCTCTCTATCTCTCTATCTCTCTATCTCTCCATCTCTCTATCTCTTTATCTCTCTATCTCTCTATCTCTCTATCTCTCTATCTCCCTATCTCTCTATCTCTCTATCTCTCTATCTCTCTATCTCTCTATCTCTCTATCTCTCTATCTCTCTATCTCTCTATCTCTCTATCTCTCTATCTCTCTATCTCTCTATCTCTCTATATCTCTATCTCTCTATCTCTCTATCTCTCTATCTCTCTATCTCTCTATCTCTCTATCTCTCTATCTCTCTATCTGTCTATCTCTCTATCTCTCTATCTCTCTATCTCTTCATCTCTCTATCTCTTTATCTTTTTATCTTTTTGTCTCTTTATCTCTCTATCTCTTCAACTCTCTATCTCCCTATCTCTCTATCTCTCTATCTCTCTATGTTTCTATCTCTCCATGTTTCTATCTCTCTATCTCTCTATCTCTCTATCTCTCTATCTCTACATCTCTCTATCCCTCTATCTCTCTATCTCTCTTACCTCTTTATCCCTCTATCTCTCTATAGCTCTATCTCTCGATCTCTCTATCTCTCTATCTCTCTATCTCTCTATCTCTCTATCTCTCTATCTCTCTATCTCTCTATCTCTCTATCTCTCTATCTCTCTATCTCTCTATCTCTCTATCTCTCTATCTCTCTATCTCTCTATCTCTCTATCTCTCTATCTCTCTATCTCTTTATCTCTCTATCTCTCTATCTCTCTATCTCTCTATCTCTCTATCTATCTATCTCTCTATCTTTCTATCTCTCTATCTCTTTATCTCTCTATCTCTCTATCTCTCTATCTCTCTATCTCTCTATCTCTCTATCTCTCTATCGCTCTATCTCTCTATCTCTCTATCTCTCTATCTCTCTATCTCTCTATCTCTCTATCTCTCTATCTCTCTATCTCTCTATCCCTTTATCTCTCTATCTCTCTATCTCTCTCTCTCACTATCTCTCTATCTCGCTATCTCTCTATCTCTCTATCTCTCTATCTCTCTATCTCTCTATCTCTCTATCTCTCTATCTCTCTCTCTCACTATCTCTCTATCTCTCTATCTCTCTATCTCTCTATCTCTCTATCTCTCTATCTCTCTATCTCTCTATCTCTCTATCTCTCTATCTCTTCATCTCTCTATCTCTCTATCTCTCTATCTCTCTATCTCTCTATCTCTCTATCTCTCTATCTCTCTATCTCTCTATCTCTCTATCTCTCTATCTCTCTATCTCTCTATCTCTCTATCTCTCTATCTCTCTATCTCTCTATCTCTCCATCTCTCTATCTCTCTATCTCTCTATCTCTCTATCTCTCTATCTCTCTATCTCTCTATCTCTCTATCTCTCTATCTCTCTATCTCTCTATCTCTCTATCTCTCTATCTCTCTATCTCTCTATCTCTCTATCTTTCTATCTCTCTATCTCTCTATCTCTCTAGCTCTCTATCTCTCTATCTCTCTATCTCTCTATCTCTCTATCTATCTATCTCTCTATCTCTCTATCTCTCTATCTCTCTATCTCTCTATCTCTCTATCTCTCTATCTCTCTATCTCATTATCTCTCTATTTCTCTATCTCTCTATCTCTCTATCTCTCTATCTCTCTATCTCTCTATCTCTCTATCTTTCTATCTCTCTATCTCTCTATCTCTCTATCTCTCTATCTCTCTATTTCTCTATCTCTCTATCTCTCTATCTCTCTATCTCTCTATCTCTCTATCTCTCTATCTCTCTATCTCTCTGTCTTTCTATCTCTCTATCTCTCTATCTCTCTATCTCTCTATCTCTCTATCTCTCTATCTCTCTATCTCTCTATCTCTCTATCTCTCTATCTCTCTATCTCTCTATCTCTCTATCTCTTTATCTCTCTATCTCTCTATCTCTCTATCTCTCTATCTCTCTATCTCTCTATCTCTCTATCTCTCTATCTCTCTATCTCTCTATCTCTCTATCTCTCTATCTCTCTATCTCTCTATCTCTCTATCTCTCTATCTCTCTATCTCTCTATCTCTCTATCTCTCTATCTCTCTATCTCTCTATCTCTCTATCTCTCTATCTCTCTATCTCTCTATCTTTCTATCTCTCTATCTCTCTATCTCTCTATCTCTCTATCTCTCTATCTCTCTATCTCTCTATCTCTCTATCTCTCTATCTCTCTATCTCTCTATTTCTCTATCTTTCTATCTCTCTATCTTTCCATCTTCCCATCTCTCTATCTCTCTATCCCTCTATCTCTCTATCATTCTATCTCTCAATCTCTCTATCTTTCTATCTCTCTATTTCTTTATCGCTCTATCTCTCTATCTCTCTATCTCTCTATCTCTCTATCTCTCTATCTCTCTATCTCTCTATCTCTCTATCTCTCTATCTCTCCATCTCTCTATCTCTGAATCTCTTTATCTCTCTATCTCTGTTTCTCTCTATCTTTTTATCTCTTTATTTCTCTATCTCTCTATCTCTCTATCCCTTTATCCCTCTATCTCTCTATATCTCTATCTCTCTATCTTTCTATCTTTCTATCTTTCTACCTCTCTACCTCTCTATCTCTCTATCTCTCTATCTCTCTATCTCTCTATGTTTCTATCTCTCTATGTTTCTATCTCTCTATTTCTCTATCTCTCTATCTCTCTATCTCCCTATTTCTCTATCTTTCTATCTCTCTATTTCTCTATCTTCCTATCTCTCTAACTCTCTATCTCTCTATTTCTCTATCTCTCTATCTCTCTATCTCTCTATCTCTCCATCTCTCTATCTCTCTATCTCTCTATCTCTCTATCTCTCTATCTCTCTATCTCTCTATCTCTCTATCTCTCTATCTCTCTATCTCTCTATCTCTCTATCTCTCTATCTCTCTATCTCTCTATCTCTCTATCTCTCTATCTCTCTATCTCTCTATCTCTCTATCTCTCTATCTCTCTATCTCTCTATCTCTCTATCTCTCTATCTCTCTATCTCTCTATCTCTCTATCTCTCTATCTCTCTATCTCTCTATCTCTCTATCTCTCTATCTCTCTATCTCTCTATCTCTCTATCTCTCTATCTCTCTATCTCTCTATCTCTCTATCTCTCTATCTCTCTATCTCTCTATCTCTCTATCTCTCTATCTCTCTATCTCTCTATCTCTCTATCTGTCTATCTCTCTATCTCTCTATCTCTCTATCTCTTCATCTCTCTATCTCTTTATCTTTTTATCTTTCTGTCTCTCTATCTCTCTATCTCTTCAACTCTCTATCTCCCTATCTCTCTATCTCTCTATCTCTCTATGTTTCTATCTCTCTATGTTTCTATCTCTCTATCTCTCTATCTCTCTATCTCTCTATCTCTCTATCTCTACATCTCTCTATCCCTCTATCTCTCTATTTCTCTATCTCTCTATCTCTCTTACCTCTTTATCCCTCTATCTCTCTATAGCTCTATCTCTCGATCTCTCTATCTCTCTATCTCTCTATCTCTCTATCTCGCTATCTCTCTATCTCTCTATCTCTCCATCTCTCTATCTCTCTATCTCTCTATCTCTCTATCTCTCTATCTCTTTATCTCTCTATCTCTCTATCTCTCTATCTCTCTATCTCTCTATCTCTCTATCTCTCTATCTTTCTATCTTTCTATCTCTCTATCTCTCTGTCTTTCTATCTCTCTATCTCTCTATCTCTCTATCTCTCTATCTCTCTATCTCTCTATCTCTCTATCTCTCTATCTCTCTATCTCTCTATCTCTCTATCTCTCTATCTCTTTATCTCTCTATCTCTCTATCTCTCTATCTCTCTATCTCTCTATCTCTCTATCTCTCTATCTTTTTATCTCTCTATCTCTCTATCTCTCTATCTCTCTATCTCTCTATCTCTCTATCTCTCTATCTCTCTATCTCTCTATCTCTCTATCTCTCTATCTCGCTATCTCGCTATCTCTCTATCTCTCTATCTCTCTACCTCTCTATCTCTCTATCTCTCTATTTCTCTATCTCTCTATCTCTCTATCTGTCTATCTCTCTATCTCTCTATCTCTCGATCTCTCTATCTCTTTATCTCTCTATCTCTTGTATCTCTCTATCCCTTTATCTCTTTATCTCTCAATCTCTCTATATCTCAATCTCTCTATTTCTTTATCGCTCGATCTCTCTATCTCTCTATCTCTCTATCTCTCTATCTCTCTATCCCTCTATCTCTCTATCTCTCTATCTATCTATCTCTATATCTCTCTATCTACCTATCTCTCTATCCCTCTATCTCTCTATCTCTCTATCTCTTCATCTCTCAATCTCTATATATCTCTATCTCTCTATTTCTCCATCTCTCTATCTCTGAGTCTCTTCATCTCTGTATCTCTGTATCTCTCTATCTCTCTATCCCTCTATCTCTTTATTTCTCTATCTCTCTATCTCTCTTACCTCTTTATCCCTCTATCTCTCTATAGCTCTATCTCTCGATCTCTCTATCTCTCGATCTCTCTATCTCTTTATCTCTCTATCTCTCTATCTCTCTATTTCTCTATCTCACTATCTTTCTATCTCTCTATCTCTCTATCTCTCTATCTCTCTATCTCTCTATCTTTCTACCTCTCTATCTTTATATCTCTATATCTCTCTATCTCTCTATCTCCCTATCTCTCTATCTCTCTATCTCTCTATTTCTCTATCTCTCTATCTCTCTATCTCTCTATCTCTCTATCTCTCTATCTCTCTGTCTCGCTATCTCGCTATCTCTCTATCTCTCTATCTCTCTACCTCTCTATCTCTCTATCTCTCTATTTCTCTATCTCTCTATCTCTCTATCTCTCTATCTCTCTATCTCTCTATCTCTCGATCTCTCTATCTCTTGTATCTCTCTATCCCTTTATCTCTTTATCTCTCAATCTCTCTATATTTCAATCTCTCTATTTCTTTATCACTCGATCTCTCTATCTCTCTATCTCTCTATCTCTCTATCTCTCTATCTCTCTATCTCTCTATCTCTCTATCTCTCTATCTCTCTATCTCTCTATCTCTCTATCTCTCTATCTCTCTATCTCTCTATCTCTCTATCTCTCTATCTCTCTATCTCTCTATCTCTCTATCTCTCTATCTCTCTATCTCTCTATCTCTCTATCTCTCTATCTCTCTATCTCTCTATCTCTCTATCTCTCTATCTCTCTATCTCTCTATCTCTCTATCTCTCTATCTCTCTATCTCTCTATCTTTCTATCTCTCTATCTCTCTGTCTTTCTATCTCTCTATCTCTCTATCTCTCTATCTCTCTATCTCTCTATCTCTCTATCTCTCTATCTCTCTATCTTTCTATCTCTCTATCTCTTTATCTCTCTATCTCTCTATCTCTCTATCTCTCTATCTCTCTATCTCTCTATCTCTTTATCTCTCTATCTCTCTATCTCTCTATCTCTCTATCTCTCTATCTCTCTATCTCTCTATCTCTCTATCTCTCTATCTCTCTATCTCTCTATCTCTCTATCTCTCTATCTCTCTATCTCTCTATCTCGCTATCTCGCTATCTCTCTATCTCTCTATCTCTCTACCTCTCTATCTCTCTATCTCTCTATTTCTCTATCTCTCTATTTCTCTATCTCTCTATCTCTCTATCTGTCTATCTCTCTATCTCTCTATCTCTCTATCTCTCGATCTCTCTATCTCTTTATCTCTCTATCTCTTGTATCTCTCTATCCCTTTATCTCTTTATCTCTCAATCTCTCTATATCTCAATCTCTCTATTTCTTTATCGCTCGATCTCTCTATCTCTCTATCTCTCTATCTCTCTATCTCTCTATCTCTCTATCTCTCTATCTCTCTATCTCTCTATCTCTCTATCTCTCTATCTCTCTATCTCTCTATCTCTCTATCTCTCTATCTCTCTATCTCTCTATCTCTCTATCTCTCTATCTCTCTATCTCTCTATCTCTCTATCTCTCTATCTCTCTATCTCTCTATCTCTCTATCTTTCTATCTCTCTATCTCTCTGTCTTTCTATCTCTCTATCTCTCTATCTCTTTATCTCTCTATCTCTTCAACTCTCAATCTCTCTATCTCTCTATCTCTCTATCTCTCTATCTCTCTATCTCTTTATCTCTCTATCTCTCTATCTCTCTATCTCTCTATCTCTCTATCTCTCTATCTCTCTATCTCTCTATCTCTCTATCTCTCTATCTCTCTATCTCTCTATCTCTCTATCTCTCTATCTCTCTATCTCTCTATCTCTCTATCTCTCTATCTCTCTATCTTTCTATCTCTCTATCTCTCTATCTCTCTATCTCTCTATCTCTCTATCTCTCTGCCTCTCTATCTCTCTATCTCTCTATCTCTCTATCTCTTTATCTCTCTATCTCTCTATCTCTCTATCTCTCTATTCCTCTATCTCTCTATCTATCTATCTCTCTATCTTTCTATCTCTCTATCTCTTTATCTCTCTATCTCTCTATCTCTCTATCTCTCTATCTCTCTATCTCTCTATCTCTCTATCTCTCTATCGCTCTATCTCTCTATCTCTCTATCTCTCTATCTCTCTATCTCTCTATCTCTCTATCTCTCTATCCCTTTATCTCTCTATCTCTCTATCTCTCTCTCTCACTATCTCTCTATCTCGCTATCTCTCTATCTCTCTATCTCTCTATCTCTCTATCTCTCTATCTCTCTATCTCTCTATCTCTCTATCTCTCTATCTCTCTATCTCTCTATCTCTCTCTCTCACTATCTCTCTATCTCTCTATCTCTCTATCTCTCTATCTCTCTATCTCTCTATCTCTCTATCTCTCTATCTCTCTATCTCTCTATCTCTTCATCTCTCTATCTTTCTATCTCTCTATCTCTCTATCTCTCTATCTCTCTATCTCTCTATCTCTCTATCTCTCTATCTCTCTATCTCTCTATCTCTCTATCTCTCTATCTCTCTATCTCTCTATCTCTCTATCTCTCTATCTCTCCATCTCTCTATCTCTCTATCTCTCTATCTCTCTATCTCTCTATCTCTCTATCTCTCTATCTCTCTATCTCTCTATCTCTCTATCTCTCTATCTCTCTATCTCTCTATCTCTCTATCTCTCTATCTCTCTATCTCTCTATCTTTCTATCTCTCTATCTCTCTATCTCTCTATCTCTCTAGCTCTCTATCTCTCTATCTCTCTATCTCTCTATCTCTCTATCTATCTATCTCTCTATCTCTCTATCTCTCTATCTCTCTATCTCTCTATCTCTCTATCTCTCTATCTCATTATCTCTCTATTTCTCTATCTCTCTATCTCTCTATCTCTCTATCTCTCTATCTCTCTATCTCTCTATCTTTCTATCTCTCTATCTCTCTATCTCTCTATCTCTCTATCTCTCTATTTCTCTATCTCTCTATCTCTCTATCTCTCTATCTATCTATCTCTCTATCTCTCTATCTCTCTATCTCTCTGTCTTTCTATCTCTCTATCTCTCTATCTCTCTATCTCTCTATCTCTCTATCTCTCTATCTCTCTATCTCTCTATCTCTCTATCTCTCTATCTCTCTATCTCTCTATCTCTCTATCTCTCTATCTCTTTATCCCTCTATCTCTCTATCTCTCTATCTCTCTATCTCTCTATCTCTCTATCTCTCTATCTCTCTATCTCTCTATCTCTCTATCTCTCTATCTCTCTATCTCTCTATCTCTCTATCTCTCTATCTCTCTATCTCTCTATCTCTCTATCTCTCTATCTCTCTATCTCTCTATCTCTCTATCTCTCTATCTCTCTATCTCTCTATCTCTCTATCTCTCTATCTCTCTATCTCTCTATCTTTCTATCTCTCTATCTCTCTATCTCTCTATCTCTCTATCTCTCTATCTCTCTATCTCTCTATCTCTCTATCTCTCTATCTCTCTATCTCTCTATCTCTCTATCTCTCTATCTTTCTATCTCTCTATCTTTCCATCTTCCCATCTCTCTATCTCTCTATCCCTCTATCTCTCTATCATTCTATCTCTCAATCTCTCTATCTTTCTATCTCTTTATTTCTTTATCGCTCTATCTCTCTATCTCTCTATCTCTCTATCTCTCTATCTCTCTATCTCTCTATCTCTCTATCTCTCTATCTCTCTATCTCTCCATCTCTCTATCTCTGAATCTCTTTATCTCTCTATCTCTGTTTCTCTCTATCTTTTTATCTCTTTATTTCTCTATCTCTCTATCTCTCTATCCCTTTATCCCTCTATCTCTCTATATCTCTATCTCTCTATCTTTCTATCTTTCTATCTTTCTACCTCTCTACCTCTCTATCTCTCTATCTCTCTATCTCTCTATCTCTCTATGTTTCTATCTCTCTATGTTTCTATCTCTCTATCTCTCTATCTCTCTATCTCTCTATCTCCCTATTTCTCTATCTTTCTATCTCTCTATTTCTCTATCTTCCTATCTCTCTAACTCTCTATCTCTCTATTTCTCTATCTCTCTATCTCTCTATCTCTCTATCTCTCCATCTCTCTATCTCTCTATCTCTCTATCTCTCTATCTCTCTATCTCTCTATCTCTCTATCTCTCTATCTCTCTATCTCTCTATCTCTCTATCTCTCTATCTCTCTATCTCTCTATCTCTCTATCTCTCTATCTCTCTATCTCTCTATCTCTCTATCTCTCTATCTCTCTATCTCTCTATCTCTCTATCTCTCTATCTCTCTATCTCTCTATCTCTCTATCTCTCTATCTCTCTATCTCTCTATCTCTCTATCTCTCTATCTCTCTATCTCTCTATCTCTCTATCTCTCTATCTCTCTATCTCTCTATCTCTCTATCTCTCTATCTCTCTATCTCTCTATCTGTCTATCTCTCTATCTCTCTATCTCTCTATCTCTTCATCTCTCTATCTCTTTATCTTTTTATCTTTCTGTCTCTCTATCTCTCTATCTCTTCAACTCTCTATCTCCCTATCTCTCTATCTCTCTATCTCTCTGTGTTTCTATCTCTCTATGTTTCTATCTCTCTATCTCTCTATCTCTCTATCTCTCTATCTCTCTATCTCTACATCTCTCTATCCCTCTATCTCTCTATTTCTCTATCTCTCTATCTCTCTTACCTCTTTATCCCTCTATCTCTCTATAGCTCTATCTCTCGATCTCTCTATCTCTCTATCTCTCTATCTCTCTATCTCGCTATCTCTCTATCTCTCTATCTCTCCATCTCTCTATCTCTCTATCTCTCTATCTCTCTATCTCTCTATCTCTTTATCTCTCTATCTCTCTATCTCTCTATCTCTCTATCTCTCTATCTCTCTATCTCTCTATCTTTCTATCTTTCTATCTCTCTATCTCTCTGTCTTTCTATCTCTCTATCTCTCTATCTCTCTATCTCTCTATCTCTCTATCTCTCTATCTCTCTATCTCTCTATCTCTCTATCTCTCTATCTCTCTATCTCTCTATCTCTTTATCTCTCTATCTCTCTATCTCTCTATCTCTCTATCTCTCTATCTCTCTATCTCTCTATCTCTCTATCTTTTTATCTCTCTATCTCTCTATCTCTCTATCTCTCTATCTCTCTATCTCTCTATCTCTCTATCTCTCTATCTCTCTATCTCTCTATCTCTCTATCTCTCTATCTCGCTATCTCGCTATCTCTCTATCTCTCTATCTCTCTACCTCTCTATCTCTCTATCTCTCTATTTCTCTATCTCTCTATCTCTCTATCTGTCTATCTCTCTATCTCTCTATCTCTCGATCTCTCTATCTCTTTATCTCTCTATCTCTTGTATCTCTCTATCCCTTTATCTCTTTATCTCTCAATCTCTCTATATCTCAATCTCTCTATTTCTTTATCGCTCGATCTCTCTATCTCTCTATCTCTCTATCTCTCTATCTCTCTATCCCTCTATCTCTCTATCTCTCTATCTCTCTATCTATCTATCTCTATATCTCTCTATCTACCTATCTCTCTATCCCTCTATCTCTCTATCTCTCTATCTCTTCATCTCTCAATCTCTATATATCTCTATCTCTCTCTTTCTCCATCTCTCTATCTCTGAGTCTCTTCATCTCTGTATCTCTGTATCTCTCTATCTCTCTATCCCTCTATCTCTTTATTTCTCTATCTCTCTATCTCTCTTACCTCTTTATCCCTCTATCTCTCTATAGCTCTATCTCTCGATCTCTCTATCTCTCGATCTCTCTATCTCTTTATCTCTCTATCTCTCTATCTCTCTATTTCTCTATCTCACTATCTTTCTATCTCTCTATCTCTCTATCTCTCTATCTCTCTATCTCTCTATCTTTCTACCTCTCTATCTTTATATCTCTATATCTCTCTATCTCTCTATCTCCCTATCTCTCTATCTCTCTATCTCTCTATTTCTCTATCTCTCTATCTCTCTATCTCTCTATCTCTCTATCTCTCTATCTCTCTGTCTCGCTATCTCGCTATCTCTCTATCTCTCTATCTCTCTACCTCTCTATCTCTCTATCTCTCTATTTCTCTATCTCTCTATCTCTCTATCTCTCTATCTCTCTATCTCTCTATCTCTCTATCTCTCTATCTCTCTATCTCTCTATCTCTCTATCTCTCTATCTCTCTATCTCTCTATCTCTCTATCTCTCGATCTCTCGATCTCTCTATCTCTTGTATCTCTCTATCCCTTTATCTCTTTATCTCTCAATCTCTCTATATTTCAATCTCTCTATTTCTTTATCGCTCGATCTCTCTATCTCTCTATCTCTCTATCTCTCTATCTCTCTATCTCTCTATCTCTCTATCTCTCTATCTCTCTATCTCTCTATCTCTCTATCTCTCTATCTCTCTATCTCTCTATCTCTCTATCTCTCTATCTCTCTATCTCTCTATCTCTCTATCTCTCTATCTCTCTATCTCTCTATCTCTCTATCTCTCTATCTCTCTATCTCTCTATCTCTCTATCTCTCTATCTCTCTATCTCTCTATCTCTCTATCTCTCTATCTCTCTATCTCTCTATCTCTCTATCTCTCTATCTCTCTATCTCTCTATCTCTCTATCTCTCTATCTCTCTATCTTTCTATCTCTCTATCTCTCTGTCTTTCTATCTCTCTATCTCTCTATCTCTCTATCTCTCTATCTCTCTATCTCTCTATCTCTCTATCTTTCTATCTCTCTATCTCTTTATCTCTCTATCTCTCTATCTCTCTATCTCTCTATCTCTCTATCTCTCTATCTCTTTATCTCTCTATCTCTCTATCTCTCTATCTCTCTATCTCTCTATCTCTCTATCTCTCTATCTCTCTATCTCTCTATCTCTCTATCTCTCTATCTCTCTATCTCTCTATCTCTCTATCTCGCTATCTCGCTATCTCTCTATCTCTCTATCTCTCTACCTCTCTATCTCTCTATCTCTCTATTTCTCTATCTCTCTATTTCTCTATCTCTCTATCTCTCTATCTGTCTATCTCTCTATCTCTCTATCTCTCTATCTCTCGATCTCTCTATCTCTTTATCTCTCTATCTCTTGTATCTCTCTATCCCTTTATCTCTTTATCTCTCAATCTCTCTATATCTCAATCTCTCTATTTCTTTATCGCTCGATCTCTCTATCTCTCTATCTCTCTATCTCTCTATCTCTCTATCTCTCTATCTCTCTATCTCTCTATCTCTCTATCTCTCTATCTCTCTATCTCTCTATCTCTCTATCTCTCTATCTCTCTATCTCTCTATCTCTCTATCTTTCTATCTCTCTATCTCTCTATCTCTCTATCTCTCTATCTCTCTATCTTTCTATCTCTCTATCTCTCTGTCTTTCTATCTCTCTATCTCTCTATCTCTCTATCTCTCTATCTCTCTATCTCTCTATCTCTCTATCTCTCTATCTCTCTATCTCTCTATCTCTCTATCTCTCTATCTCTCTATCTCTCTATCTCTCTATCTCTCTATCTCTCTATCTTTCTATCTCTCTATCTCTCTATCTCTCTATCTCTCTATCTCTCTATCTCTCTATCTCTCTATCTCTCTATCTCTCTATCTCTCTATCTCTCTATCTCTCTATCTCTCTATCTCTCTATCTCTCTATCTCTCTATCTCTCTTTCTCTCTATCTCTCTATCTCTCTATCTCTCTATCTCTCTATCTTTCGATCTCCCCATCTCTCTATCTCTCTATCCCTCTATCTCTCTATCATTCTATCTCTCTATCTCTCTATCTCTCTATCTCTCAATCTCTCTATCTCTCTATCTCTCTATCTCTCTATCTCTCTATCTCTCTATCTCTCTATCTCTCTATCTCTCTATCTCTCTATCTCTCTATCTTTCTATCTCTCTATCTCTCTATCTCTCTATCTCTCTATCTCTCTATCTCTCTATCTCTCTATCTCTCTATCTCTCTATCTCTCTATCTCTCTATCTCTCTATCTTTCTATCTCTCTATCTCTCTGTCTTTCTATCTCTCTATCTCTCTATCTCTCTATCTCTCTATCTCTCTATCTCTCTATCTCTCTATCTTTCTATCTCTTTATCTCTTTATCTCTCTATCTCTCTATCTCTCTATCTCTCTATCTCTCTATTTCTCTATCTCTTTATCTCTCTATCTCTCTATCTCTCTATCTCTCTATCTCTCTATCTCTCTATCTCTCTATCTCTCTATCTCTCTATCTCTCTATCTCGCTATCTCGCTATCTCTCTATCTCTCTATCTCTCTACCTCTCTATCTCTCTATCTCTCTATTTCTCTATCTCTCTATCTCTCTATCTGTCTATCTCTCTATCTCTCTATCTCTCTATCTCTCGATCTCTCTATCTCTTTATCTCTCTATCTCTTGTATCTCTCTATCCCTTTATCTCTTTATCTCTCAATCTCTCTATATCTCAATCTCTCTATTTCTTTATCGCTCGATCTCTCCATCTCTCTATCTCTCTATCTCTCTATCTCTCTATCTCTCTATCTCTCTATCTCTCTATCTCTCTATCTCTCTATCTCTCTATCTCTCTATCTCTCTATCTCTCTATCTCTCTATCTCTCTATCTCTCTATCTCTCTATCTCTCTATCTCTCTATCTCTCTATCTCTCTATCTCTCTATCTCTCTATCTCTCTATCTCTCTATCTCTCTATCTGTCTATCTCTCTATCTCTCTATCTCTCTATCTCTCTATCTTTCTATCTCTCTATCTCTCTGTCTTTCTATCTCTCTATCTCTCTATCTCTCTATCTCTCTATCTCTCTATCTCTCTATCTCTCTATCTCTCTATCTCTCTATCTCTCTATCTCTCTATCTCTCTATCTCTCTATCTCTTTATCTCTCTATCTCTCTATCTCTCTATCTCTCTATCTCTCTATCTCTCTATCTCTCTATCTCTCTATCTCTCTATCTCTCTATCTCTCTATCTCTCTATCTCTCTATCTCTGTATCTCTCTTTCTCTCTATCTCTCTATCTCTCTATCTCTCTATCTTTCTATCTCTCTATCTCTCTATCTCTCTATCTCTCTATCTCTCTATCTCTCTATCTCTCTATCTCTCTATCTCTCTATCTCTCTATCTCTCTATCTCTCTTTCTCTCTATCTCTCTATCTCTCTATCTCTCTATCTCTCTATCTTTCGATCTCCCCATCTCTCTATCTCTCTATCCCTCTATCTCTCTATCATTCTATCTCTCAATCTCTCTATCTTTCTATCTCTCTATTTCTTTATCGCTCTATCTCTCTATCTCTCTATCTCTCTATCTCTCTATCTCTCT
>CAXAQZ010000861.1:0-5000 GCA_963971145.1 Sussaba pulchella
AAAAAAACATAACTTTCTTCTTATCGCATTGACGTGACAATCAATATCAAAACGTGGTTAAAAAATTTTTTTTCAAATTATTTTTTCATCGAAATGAAATAAATAAACCTTCATTTTTCGACCGTAGATCGACCGCTTTTTCTTGAAACCAAAAAAAAAAAAAAAAAATTCGTTTGTAAAATAATAAGAACATTAAAATTATTCCAGGCGTAGACCGATCGGTTTTTTCTGAAATTCGAAAATGAAGAAAAAAAATTTTTCATGTAACGCGAAAAAAAATTTGACCTAAAATTTATTCTAATGGATTGATGAAAAAAAATTGATATCGAAAAACGAAAGAGGAATTTAAAATCCACACGTAGACCGATCGCATGTACATTGAGTTGACGCGTAGACCGACCGCACTCGGGAATAATCCACGCGTAGACCGACCGCGACCAGAGTTGTTCGACGCGTAGACCGATCGCTTTCTCGAAAAGTAAAAAAACATAACTTTCTTCTTATCGCATTAACGTAACAATCAATATCTAAACGTGGTTAAAAAGTTTTTTTAAAAATTATTTTTTCATCGAAATGAAATAAATAAACCTTCATTTTTCGACCGTAGATCGACCGCTTTTTCTTGAAACCAAACAAAAAAAAAAAAAAAATTCGTTTGTAAAATAATAAGAACATTAAAATTATTCCAGGCGTAGACCGATCGGTTTTTCTGAAATTCGAAAAAAAAAAAAATTTCTTTCATGAAACGCGAAAACCATTTTGACCTAAAATTTATTCTAATAAATTAATGAAAAAAAATTGGTATCGAAAAACGAAAGAGGATTTTAAAATCCACACGTAGACCGATCGCGTGTACATTGAGTTTACGCGTAGACCGACCGCACTCGGGAATAATCCACGCGTAGACCGACCGCGACCAGAGTTGTTCGACGCGTAGACCGATCGCATGTACATTGGGTTGACGCGTAGACCGATCGCCCTCGGAAATAATCCACTCGTAGACCGACCGCGACCAGAGTTGTTCGACGCGTAGACCGATCGCATTCTCGAAAAGTAAAAGAACATAACTTTCTTCTTATCGCATTAACGTAACGATCAATATCGAAACGTGCTTAAAAATTTTTTTTTTTTAATTATTTTTCCATCGGAATGAAATGAATAAACCTTAAATTTTTACCCGTAGATCGACCTTTTTTTCTTGAACCCAAAAAAAAAAAAAAAAATTCGGTTGTAAAATAATAAGAACATTAAAATGATTCCAGGCGTAGACCGATCGGTTTTTTTTGAAATTCGAAAATGAAGAAAAAATTTTTTCATGAAACGCGAAAAAAAATTTGACCTAAAATTTATTCTAATGAATTGATGAAAAAAATTGATATCGAAAAACGAAAGAGGAATTTAAAATCCACACGTAGACCGATCGCATGTATATTGAGTTGACGCGTAGACCGACCGCACTCGGAAATAATCCACGCGTAGACCGACCGCGACCAGAGTTGTTCGACGCGTAAACCGATCGCATGTACATTGAGTTGACGCGTAGACCGATCGCACTCGGGAATAATCCACGCGTAGACCGACCGCGACCAGAGTTGTTCGACGCGTAGACCGATCGCTTTCTCGAAAAGTAAAAAAAACATAACTTTCTTCTTATCGCATTAACGTAACAATCAATATCAAAACGTGGTTAAAAAATTTTTTTTCAAATTATTTTTTCATCGAAATGAAATAAATAAACCTTCATTTTTCGACCGTAGATCGACCGCTTTTTCTTGAAACCAAAGAAAAAAAAAAAAAAATTCGTTTGTAAAATAATAAGAACATTAAAATTATTCCAGGCGTAGACCGATCGGTTTTTCTGAAATTCGAAAAAAAAAAAAATTCTTTCATGAAACGCGAAAACCATTTTGACCTAAAATTTATTCTAATAAATTGATAAAAAAAAATTGGTATCGAAAAACGAAAGAGGATTTTAAAATCCACACGTAGACCGATCGCATGTACATTGAGTTGACGCGTAGACCGACCGCACTCCGGAATAATCCACGCGTAGACCGACCGCAACCAGAGTTGTTCGACGCGTAGACCGATCGCATGTACATTGAGTTGACGCGTAGACCGATCGCCCTCGGAAATAATCCACGCGTAGACCGACCGCGACCAGAGTTGTTCGACGCGTAGACCGATGCATTCTCGAAAAGTAAAAGAACATAACTTTCTTCTTATCGCATTAACGTAATAATCAATATCAAAACGTGCTTAAAAATTTTTTTTTTTAAATTATTTTCCATCGGAATGAAATGAATAAACCTTAAATTTTTACCCGTAGATCGACCTTTTTTTCTTGAACCCAAAAAAAAAAAAAAAATTCGGTTGTAAATAATAAGAATATTAAATGATTCCAGGCGTAGACCGATCGGTTTTTTTGAAATTCAAAAATGAAGAAAAAATTTTTCATGAAACGCGAAAACCAATTTGACCTAAAATTTATTCTAATGAATTGATGAAAAAAATTGATATCGAAAAACGAAAGAGGAATTTAAAATCCACACGTAGACCGATCGCATGTATATTGAGTTGACGCGTAGACCGACCGCACTCGGAAATAATCCACGCGTAGACCGACCGCGACCAGAGTTGTTCGACGCGTAGACCGATCGCATGTACATTGAGTTGACGCGTAGACCGATCGCACTCGGGAATAATCCACGCGTAGACCGACCGCGACCAGAGTTGCTCGACGCGTAGACCGATCGCTTTTTCGAAGAGTAAAAGAAAATAACTTTCTTCTTATCGTATTAATGTAACAATCAATATCAAAACGTGGTTAAAAAATTTTTTTTTCCAAATTGTTTTTTCATCGAAATGAAATAAATAAACCTTCATTTTTTACCCGTAGATCGACCGCTTTTTCTTGAAACCAAAAAAAAAAAAAAAATTTCGTTTGTAAAATAATAAGAACATGAAAATTATTCCAGGCGTAGACCGATCGGTTTTTCTGAAATTCGAAAGAAAAAAAATTTTCTTCATGAAACGCGAAAACCATTTTTGACCAAAAATTTATTCTAATAAATTGATGAAAAAAAATTGGTATCGAAAAACTCGCTTTCTCGAAAAGTAAAAGAACATAACTTCCTTCTTATCGCATTAACGTAACAATCAATATCAAAACGTGCTTAAAAATTTTTTTTTTCAAATTATTTTTCCATCGGAATGAAATGAATAAACCTTAAATTTTTACCCGTAGATCGACCGCTTTTTCTTAAACCCGAAAAGAAATAAAAAAATTTGGTTGTAAAATAATAAGAACATTAAAATTATTCCAGGGGTAGACCGATCGGTTTTTTTGAAATTCGAAAAAAAAAATTTTTTTTTCATGAAACGCGAAAAATTAATTTTACCTTAAATTTGTTCTAATAAATTGATGAAAGAAATTGTTATCGAAAAACGAAAGAGGAATTTCAAATCCACGCGTAGACCGACCGCGGGCAGAGTTGTTCGTTGCGTAGACCGATCGCATGTACATTGAGTTGACGCGTAGACCGATCGCACTCGGAAATAATCCATCCGCAGACCGACCGCGACCAGGGTTGTTCGACGCGTAGACCGATCGCTTTTTCGAAAAGTAAAAGAACATAACTTTCTTCTTATCGCATTAACGTAACAATCAATATCAAAACGTGCTTAAAAATTTTTTTTTTCAAATTATTTTTCTATCGGAATGAAATGAATAAACCTTAATTTTTCACCCGTAGATCGACCGCTTTTTCTTAAACCCAAAAAAAAAAAAAATTCGTTTGTAAAATAATAAGAACATTAAAATTATTCCAGGCGTAGACCGATCGGTTTTTCTGAAATTCGAAAAAAAAAAAAAAATTTTTCATGAAACGCGAAAACCATTTTGGCCTAAAATTTATTCTAATGAGTTGATGAAAAAAAATTAGTACTGAAAAACGAAAGAGGAATTTAAAATTCACACGTAGACCGATCGCAAATCTTGTTTGGTCGATAAGTAGACCGTTTATGGTTTCACGAATTTCTTTTATAGGGACGGTCCGAATCTTGTTAATCAACGAGCATTCTTCTAACTCAATCGAGCATTCGTTATTCCCGGCGTTTATCCTCGTATCAATTATTTCGGTTCGAAGAGTAGACGAATCCCTATTTGAAAATTTTTTAAATTTCCACGTGCATCGCATTGGGCCGTTAAAAGTCGTCAGAATCTTCGTAATATTCAACGATTCTCCGGACTTTATGCAAATTAGAAATAAATTTTTTTGCTCGAATAAATTTTTACGAAAATTTTAGATAGGTACAGTGGGAATCTTGTTAATCCATTTATGCAAAATATAATATCACAGATAAAACATTCCTTCAACAAAATCAAGTATCAGTTATTTCCGCCATTTACCGTTGAACAAAATATTTAAGGTCAAAGATTATGCGAATTAGTTTTTTAATTTTTTAATCTATATTTTCAACGTGCATCGCATCGTTGTTAAAATCTTCGTAATATTTAACGATTCTCCGGACTTAATGCAAATTAGAAAAAGATTTTTTTGCTCGAATTAATTTTCACGAAAATTTTAGATAAGGACAGTGGGAATCTCGTTAATCCATTCATATAAAATTTTATATCACAGAAGGAAAATTGCTTCAACGAAATCAAGTATCAGTTATTCCCGCCATTTACCGTTGAACAAAAATTTACGGTCAAAGAGTATGCTCTAATTGTTTTTTCAATTTTTTAATCTATATTTTTAACGTGCATCTCATCGGGCCGTTAGAAATTATCAGAATCCTCATAATATTCAACGATTCTCCGGACTTTATGCAAATTAAAAGAAGATTTTTTTAGCTCGAATTAATTTTTACGAAAATTTTAGATAGGGACAGTCGAAATCTCGTTAATCCATTCATGCCAAAACTTATATCACAGAAGAAACATTTCTTCAACGAAATCAAGTATCAGTTATTCCCGCCATTTACCGTTGAACAAA
>CAXAQZ010000861.1:10000-13320 GCA_963971145.1 Sussaba pulchella
GGGATTCAGTGCTGGGCTCTTTCCTGTTCGCTCGCCGCTACTAAGGAAATCCTGGTTAGTTTCTTTTCCTCCGCTTAATAATATGCTTAAATTCAGCGGGTAGTCTCGCCTGCTCTGAGGTCGTCGATTGTTTTGCTTTATTCGCTGAGATATGCAAAAACTCGTTTTTATTTTACCGATAGAATGTATTTGTCTCAGACGGATGAGAGCCTTGGAAAGTGATCGTTCGACAATCATCTTACACGCGTTGCGTTATTGATATTAACCGTAAACCGTTATTTGTTTTCTCTTATAAACTCGATTCATGGCTACACAGTCGTATCCGTCCGTTAAAACTAATAATAGCTCCGGGACTGGATCAACCGGCCATTTAGAGTTTCGAGAAAACGGTTGCGGTAATAAAACACACGCGTTGTGACTCGCTCTCCGGCTCTGTATGACTTTCCATCATATACATTTGATCGATCGAGTTTCGCACAGCGAAAAAATTCGCGGTGTTTCGCTTTTATAAAAATAATAGCGCGTGACAACGACGAGACACCACCGTGGGCATATGCCACTATATACATATCGTTACAAAGCGATATATATTTATTGACGGGGGCTCGTTGTATCACACCGCTCAACGGTATCACGCGTAAGGATGAGAAAGAAAACTTTTTTTAAGCTTAACGGGATCGGACGTTAAAGTCCTTCGCCCGTTTATAGCAAAAGTGATTTTTAATTCTACTTTCCTTGTAACGATCCACCGAAGAAATTTATTTCAAACGACGCCGACACATGCCCGCTCGAAAGCGCGCGATTAGTCGACGAACGTTCACATATCGCTCGTAATAAGCAGTTTGTTTTATGCAAAACGACCCTCAGCCAGGCGTGGTCCGGGAATTGTATCCGTGGACCGCAATGTGCGTTCGAAATGTCGATGTTCATGTGTCCTGCAGTTCACAAGTTGACGCGCAATTAGCTGCGTTCTTCATCGACCCACGAGCCAAGTGATCCACCGTTCAGGGTAATCATATAAAATTTGTTTGTTAAGTTCCATTAATAACTCAATATTGCACAAACTCGACGGGTGACACGGAAAATTCCCGTGATCGGATATCACACTTTTGGGAACGATCCGTTAACCGACAAGATGTTTCGCAAGCCCACCCCGGAAGGCACGACTTGCGAGTCGTTTGAACGTCAACGATTAAATAAATAATCGTTGCGTGATTCGTACGACAACGAAATCGTCTAAATTAAATATTAAAAATAATTTAATTAACGTTTATATTCGGGCGTTATTTCATTTAAAAACCTTGGACAACGACACGACGCTTGAAGCGACGAGCGCTGACCTCTTCGCGGAGATCCTCCATTTTAAATCGATAACAATTGTTAATATCTTTGATCGATAACGTACGCGAAAAACAAATGTCAACCTTTCTCGTCTACTTTTTTGTCGCTACCCCGCACGTTTGCGTGAGTAACTTAAAGTTATCGAGTGACACGTATGAAACACGCTTTTGTACGTTACAAACATATTTTATCTTATTGTCATCGTTAATGGAATCGCTTCCCAACGCGATATAGGTTGCCACGAAAACGTTGCGACGAATTTCGGAGGGCTCTCATTACAACACGCTTGTAAAGGCGTGGTTGTATTATTATGATTGCCTCGTTCGAATATAAGCGAGATGCATCAGAAATTATGTACATCGGTTGAAAAAGCTTACATATCGCACATAACGGTAGCAGATGGAGCAAGCACAGCGACAAATACGATCGCGGTTTAAATTTGTGCTTACAACCCAGCTTCGCCCAGCGTGTGTTACCTTAATCGTTGTACCAATGATAATTTCGCAATCTCGTCTCGCTTAAAAACAGTTTTATTTATTTTTGACTTAAAAAAGACAATATAATAAATAATATTTCTTTTTCGATGCGTCAGCATCTTCATGTTATTAAAGCATTTCGTACACTTTTTGTTTGTTTCGCTGCTATTTTATAAAGCGAGCGTTGTACGTTAATGATCCTTCCGCAGGTTCACCTACGGAAACCTTGTTACGACTTTTACTTCCTCTAAATGATCAAGTTTGGTCATCTTCCCAGCAACATCGGCAATGCCGTAACATTGCCGCGCACCAGTCCGAAGACCTCACTAAATCATTCAATCGGTAGTAGCGACGGGCGGTGTGTACAAAGGGCAGGGACGTAATCAACGCGAGCTTATGACTCGCGCTTACTGGGAATTCCTCGTTCATGGGGAATAATTGCAAGCCCCAATCCCTAGCACGAAGGAGGTTCAGCGGGTTACCCGGGCCTTTCGGCCAGGGAAGACACGCTGATTCCTTCAGTGTAGCGCGCGTGCGGCCCAGAACATCTAAGGGCATCACAGACCTGTTATTGCTCAATCTCGTGCGGCTAGAAGCCGCCTGTCCCTCTAAGAAGATTTGTTTGTACGTCGGTAGTAAAAACCACCCAACCGAAGCCGGGGGCCTTCGAGATACCAGAAAGTACGCCTATTTAGCAGGCTAGAGTCTCGTTCGTTATCGGAATTAACCAGACAAATCGCTCCACCAACTAAGAACGGGCCATGCACCACCACCCACCGAATCAAGAAAGAGCTATCAATCTGTCAATCCTTCCGGTGTCCGGGCCTGGTGAGGTTTCCCGTGTTGAGTCAAATTAAGCCGCAGGCTCCACTCCTGGTGGTGCCCTTCCGTCAATTCCTTTAAGTTTCAGCTTTGCAACCATACTTCCCCCGGAACCCAAAAGCTTTGGTTTCCCGGAAGCTGCCCGCCGAGTCATCGGAGGAACTTCGGCGGATCGCTAGCTGGCATCGTTTATGGTTAGAACTAGGGCGGTATCTGATCGCCTTCGAACCTCTAACTTTCGTTCTTGATTAATGAAAACATTTTTGGCAAATGCTTTCGCTTCTGTCCGTCTTGCGACGATCCAAGAATTTCACCTCTAACGTCGCAATACGAATGCCCCCATCTGTCCCTATTAATCATTACCTCGGGGTTCCGAAAACCAACAAAATAGAACCGAGGTCCTATTCCATTATTCCATGCACACAGTATTCAGGCAAAGTTAGCCTGCTTTAAGCACTCTAATTTGTTCAAAGTAAACGTACCGGCCCACCTCGACACTCAGTAAAGAGCACCGCGATGGGATATTAGTTGGACCGCCCCGTGAGGAGCTAAGCCCACCGGTAGGACGTCTCACGGCATGCTAGTTAAACACCGCGAGCGGTGAACCAACATCGTGACACACAGATTCAACTACGAGCTTTTTAACCGCAACAACTTTAATATACGCTATTGGAGCTGGAA
>CAXAQZ010000862.1:0-7500 GCA_963971145.1 Sussaba pulchella
AAATAGAGAGATAGAGAGATAAAGAGATAGAGAGATAGAGAGATAGAGAGATAGAGAGATAGAGAGATAGAGAGAAAGAGAGATAAAGAGATAGAGAGATAGAGAGATAGAGAAATAGAGAGATAGAGAGATAGAGAGATAGAGAGATAGAAAGATAGAAAGATAGAGAGATAGAGAGATAGAGAGATAGAGAGATAGAGAGATAGAGAGATAGAGAGATAGAGAGGTAGAGAGATAGAGAGATAGAGAGATAGAGAGATAGAGAGATAGAGAGATAGAGAGATAGAGAGATAGAGAGATAGAGAGATCACGAGATAAAGAGATAGAGAGATAGAGAGATAGAGAGATAGAGAGATCACGAGATCAAAAGAGAGAGAGAAAGAGAGATAGAGAGATAGAGAGATAGAGAGATAGAGAGATAGAGAGATAGAGAGATAGAGAGATAGAGAGATAGAGAGATAGAGAGATAGAGAGATAGAGAGATAGAGAGATAGAGAGATAGAGAGATAGAGAGATAGAGAGATAGAGAGATAGAGAGATAGAGAGATAGAGAGATAGAGAGATAGAGAGATAGAGAGATAGAGAAATAGAGAGATAGAGAGATAGAGAGATAGAGAGATAGAGAGATAGAGAGATAGAGAGATAGAGAGATAGAGAGATAGAGAGATAGAGAGATAGAGAGATAGAGAGATAGAGAGATAGAGAGATAGAGAGATAGAGAGATAGAGAGATAGAGAGATAGAGAGATAGAGAGATAGAGAGATAGAGAGATAGAGAGATAGAGAGATAGAGAGATAGAGAGATAGAGAGATAGAGAGATAGAGAGATAGAGAGATAGAGAGATAGAGAGATAGAGAGATAGAGAGATAGAGAGATAGAGAGATAGAGAGATAGAGAGATAGAGAGACAGAGAGATAGAGAGATAGAGAGATAGAGAGATAGAGAGATAGAGAGATAGAGAGATAGAGAGATAGAGATATAAAGAGATCGAGAGATAGAGAGATAGAGAGATAGAGAGATAGAGAGATAGAGAGTTAGAGAGATAGAGAGATAGAGAGATAGAGAGATAGAGAAATAGAGAGATAGAGAGATAGAGAGATAGAGAGATAGAGAGATAGAGAGATAGAGAGATAGAGAGATAGAGAGATAGAGAGATAGAGAGATAGAGAGATAGAGAGATAGAGAGATAGAGAGATAGAGAGATAGAGAGATAGAGAGATCGAGAGATAGAGAGATAGAGAGATAGAGAGATAGAGAGATAGAGAGATAGAGAGATAGAGAGATAGAGAGATAGAGAGTTAGAGAGATAGAGAGATAGAGAGATAGAGAGATAGAGAGATAGAGAGATAGAGAGATAGAGAGATAGAGAGATAGAGAGATAGAGAGATAGAGAGATAGAGAGATAGAGAGATAGAGAGATAGAGAGATAGAGAGATAGAGAGATAGAGAGATAGAGAGATAGAGAGATAGAGAGATAGAGAGATAGAGAGATAGAGAGATAGAGAGATAGAGAGATAGAGAGATAGAGAGATAGAGAGATAGAGAGATAGAGAGATAGAGAGATAGAGAGATAGAGAGATAGAGAGATAGAGAGATAGAGAGATAGAGAGATAGAGAGATAGAGAGATAGAGAGATAGAGAGATAGAGAGATAGAGAGATAGAGAGATAGAGAGATAGAGAGATAGAGAGATAGAGAGATAGAGAGATAGAGAGATAGAGAGATAGAGAGATAGAGATAGAGAGATAGAGAGATAGAGAGATAGAGAGATAGAGAGATAGAGAGATAGAGAGATAGAGAGATAGAGAGATAGAGAGATAGAGAGATAGAGAGATAGAGAGATAGAGAGATAGAGAGATAGAGAGATAGAGAGATAGAGAGATAGAGAGATAGAGAGATAGAGAGATAGAGAGATAGAGAGATAGAGAGATAGAGAGATAGAGAGATAGAGAGATAGAGAGATAGAGAGATAGAGAGATAGAGAGATAGAGAGATAGAGAGATAGAGAGATAGAGAGATAGAGAGATAGAGAGATAGAGAGATAGAGAGATAGAAGATAGAGAGATAGAGAGATAGAGAGATAGAGAGATAGAGAGATAGAGAGATAGAGAGATAGAGAGATAGAGAGATAGAGAGATAGAGAGATAGAGAGATAGAGAGATAGAGAGATAGAGAGATAGAGAGATAGAGAGATAGAGAGATAGAGAGATAGAGAGATAGAGAGATAGAGAGATAGAGAGATAGAGAGATAGAGAGATAGAGAGATAGAGAGATAGAGAGATAGAGAGATAGAGAGATAGAGAGATAGAGAGATAAAGAGATAGAGAGATAGAGAGATAGAGAGATAGAGAGTTAGAGAGTTAGAGAGATAGAGAGATAGAGAGATAGAGAGATAGAGAGATAGAGAGATAGAGAGATAGAGAGATAGAGAGATAGAGAGATAGAGAGATAGAGAGATAGAGAGATAGAGAGATAGAGAGATAGAGAGATAGAGAGATAGAGAGATAGAGAGATAGAGAGATAGAGAGATAGAGAGATAGAGAGATAGAGAGATAGAGAGATAGAGAGATAGAGAGATAGAGAGATAGAGAGTTAGAGAGATAGAGAGATAGAGAGATAGAGAGATAGAGAGATAGAGAGATAGAGAGATAGAGAGATAGAGAGATAGAGAGATAGAGAGATAGAGAGATAGAGAGATAGAGAGATAGAGAGATAGAGAGATAGAGAGATAGAGAGATAGAGAGATAGAGAGATAGAGAGATAGAGAGATAGAGAGATAGAGAGATAGAGAGATAGAGAGATAGAGAGATAGAGAGATAGAGAGATAGAGAGATAGAGAGATAGAGAGATAGAGAGATAGAGAGATAGAGAGATAGAGAAATAGAGAGATAGAGAGATAGAGAGATAGAGAGATAGAGAGATAGAGAGATAGAGAGATAGAGAGATAGAGAGATAGAGAGATAGAGAGATAGAGAGATAGAGAGATAGAGAGATAGAGAGATAGAGAGATAGAAAGATAGAGAGAGAGAGAGATAGAGAGATCACGAGATAAAGAGATAGAGAGATAGAGAGATAGAGAGATAGAGAGATAGAGAGATAGAGAGATAGAGAGATAGAGAGATAGAGAGATAGAGAGATAGAGAGATAGAGAGATAGAGAGATAGAGAGATAGAGAGATACAGAGATAGAGAGATAGAGAGATACAGAGATAGAGAGATAGAGAGATAGAGAGATAGAGAGATAGAGAGATAGAGAGATAGAGAGATAGAGAGATAGAGAGATAGAGAGATAGAGAGATAGAGAGATAGAGAGATAGAGAGATAGAGAGATAGAGAAATAGAGAGATAGAGAGATAGAGAGATAGAGAGATAGAGAGATAGAGAGATAGAGATATAAAGAGATCGAGAGATAGAGAGATAGAGAAATAGAGAGATAGAGAGTTAGAGAGATAGAGAGATAGAGAGATAGAGAAATAGAGAGATAGAGAGATAGAGAGATAGAGAGATAGAGAAATAGAGAGATAGAGAGATTGAGAGATAGAGAGATGGAGAGATAGAGAGATAGAGAGATAGAGAGATAGAGAGATAGAGAGATAGAGAGATAGAGAGATAGAGAGATAGAGAGATAGAGAGATAGAGAGATAGAGAGATAGAGAGATAGAGAGATAGAGAGATAGAGAGATAGAGAGATAGAGAGATAGAGAGATAGAGAGATAGAGAGATAGAGAGATAGAGAGATAGAGAGATAGAGAGATAGAGAGATAGAGAGATAGAGAGATAGAGAGATAGAGAGATAGAGAGATAGAGAGATAGAGAGATAGAGAGATAGAGAGATAGAGAGATAGAGAGATAGAGAGATAGAGAGATTGAGAGATAGAGAGATAGAGAGATAGAGAGATAGAGAGATAGAGAGATAGAGAGATAGAGAGATAGAGAGATAGAGAGATAGAGAGATAGAGAGATAGAGAGATAGAGAAATAGAGAGATAGACAGATAGAGAGATAGAGAGATAGAGAGATAGAGAGATAGAGAGATAGAGAGATAGAGAGATAGAGAGATAGAGAGATAGAGAGATAGAGAGATAGAGAGATAGAGAGATAGAGAGATAGAGAGATAGAAAGATAGAGAGATAGAGAGATAGAGAGATAGAGAGATAGAGAGATAGAGAGATAGAGAGATAGAGAGATAGAGAGATAGAGAGATAGAGAGATAGAGAGATAGAGAGATAGAGAGATAGAGAGATAGAGAGATAGAGAGATAGAGAGATAGAGAGATAGAGAGATAGAGAGATAGAGAGATAGAGAGATAGAGAGATAGAGAGATAGAGAGATAGAGAGATAGAGAGATAGAGAGATAGAGAGATAGAGAGATAGAGAGATAGAGAGATAGAGAGATAGAGAGATAGAGAGATAGAGAGATAGAGAGATAGAGAGATAGAGAGATAGAGAGATAGAGAGATAGAGAGATAGAGAGATAGAGAGATAGAGAGATAGAGAGATAGAGAGATAGAGAGATAGAGAGATAGAGAGATAGAGAGATAGAGAGATAGAGAGATAGAGAGATAGAGAGATAGAGAGATAGAGAGATAGAGAGATAGAGAGATAGAGAGATAGAGAGATAGAGAGATAGAGAGATAGAGAGATAGAGAGATAGAGAGATAAAGAGATAGAGAGATAGAGAGATAGAGAGATAGAGAGATAGAGAGATAGAGAGATAGAGAGATAGAGAGATAGAGAGATAGAGAGATAGAGAGATAGAGAGATAGAGAGATAGAGAGATAGAGAGATAGAGAGATAGAGAGATAGAGAGATAGAGAGATAGAGAGATAGAGAGATAGAGAGATAGAGAGATAGAGAGATAGAGAGATAGAGAGATAGAGAGATAGAGAGATAGAGAGATAGAGAGATAGAGAGATAGAGAGATAGAGAGATAGAGAGATAGAGAGATAGAGAGATAGAGAGATAGAGAGATAGAGAGATAGAGAGATAGAGAGATAGAGAGATAGAGAGATAGAGAGATAGAGAGATAGAGAGATAGAGAGATAGAGAGATAGAGAGATAGAGAGATAGAGAGATAGAGAGATAGAGAGATAGAGAGATAGAGAGATAGAGAGATAGAGAGATAGAGAGATAGAGAGATAGAGAGATAGAGAGATAGAGAGATAGAGAGATAGAGAGATAGAGAGATAGAGAGATAGAGAGATAGAGAGATAGAGAGATAGAGAGATAGAGAGATAGAGAGATAGAGAGATAGAGAGATAAAGAGATAGAGAGATAGAGAGATAGAGAGATAGAGAGATAGAGAGATAGAGAGATAGAGAGATAGAGAGATAGAGAGATAGAGAGATAGAGAGATAGAGAGATAGAGAGATAGAGAGATAGAGAGATAGAGAGATAGAGAGATAGAGAGATAGAGAGATAGAGAGATAGAGAGATAGAGAGATAGAGAGATAGAGAGATAGAGAGATAGAGAGATAGAGAGATAGAGAGATAGAGAGATAGAGAGATAGAGAGATAGAGAGATAGAGAGATAGAGAGATAGAGAGATAGAGAGATAGAGAGATAGAGAGATAGAGAGATAGAGAGATAGAGAGATAGAGAGATAGAGAGATAGAGAGATAGAGAGATAGAGAGATAGAGAGATAGAGAGATAGAGAGATAGAGAGATAGAGAGATAGAGAGATAGAGAGATAGAGAGATAGAGAGATAGAGAGATAGAGGAACAGAGAGATAGAGAGCTAGAGAGCTGGAACAGATAGGGAGATAGAGAGATAGAGAGATAGAGAGATAGAGAGATGAAGAGATGGAGAGATGGAGAGATGGAGAGATAGAGAGATAGAGAGATACAGGAACAGAGAGATAGAGAGCTAGAGAGCTGGAACAGATAGGGAGATAGAGAGATAGAGAGATGAAGAGATGGAGAGATGGAGAGATGGAGAGATGGAGAGATGGAGAGATGGAGAGATGGAGAGATGAAGAGATAGAGAGATAGAGAGATAGAGAGATAAAGAGATAGAGAGATAGAGAGATAGAGAGATAGAGAGATAGAGAGATAGAGAGATAGAGAGATAGAGAGATAGAGAGATAGAGAGATAGAGAGATAGAGAGATAGAGAGATAGGAAGATAGAAAAATAGAGAGATAGAGAGATAGAGAGATAGAGAGATAGAAAGATAGAGAGATAGAGAGATAGAGAGATAGAGAGATAGAGAGATAGAGAGATAGAGAGATAGAGAGATAAAGAGATAGAGAGATAGAGAAATAGAGAGATAGAGAGATAGAGAGATAGAGAGATAGAGAGATAGAGAGATAGAGAAATAGAGAGATAGAGAGATTGAGAGATAGAGAGATGGAGAGATAGAGAGATAGAGAGATAGAGAGATAGAGAGATAGAGAGATAGAGAGATAGAGAGATAGAGAGATAGAGAGATAGAGAGATAGAGAGATAGAGAGATAGAGAGATAGAGAGATAGAGAGATAGAGAGATAGAGAGATAGAGAGATAGAGAGATAGAGAGATAGAGAGATAGAGAGATAGAGAGATAGAGAGATAGAGAGATAGAGAGATAGAGAGATAGAGAGATACAGAGATACAGAGATAGAGAGATAGAGAGATAGAGAGATAGAGAGATAGAGAGATAGAGAGATAGAGAGATAGAGAGATAGAGAGATAGAGAGATAGAGAGATAGAGAGATAGAGAGATAGAGAGATAGAGAGATAGAGAGATAGAGAGATAGAGAGATAGAGAGATAGAGAGATAGAGAGATAGAGAGATAGAGAGATAGAGAGATAGAGAGATAGAGAGATAGAGAGATAGAGAGATAGAGAGATAGAGAGATAGAGAGATAGAGAGATAGAGAGATAGAGAGATAGAGAGATAGAGAATAGAGAGATAGAGAGATGGAGAGATAGAGAGATAGAGAGATAGAGAGATAGAGAGATAGAGAGATAGAGAGATAGAGAGATAGAGAGATAGAGAGATAGAGAGATAGAGAGATAGAGAGATAGAGAGATAGAGAGATAGAGAGATAGAGAGATAGAGAGATAGAGAGATAGAGAGATAGAGAGATAGAGAGATAGAGAGATCACGAGATAAAGAGATAGAGAGACAGAGAGATAGAGAGATCACGAGATCAAAAGAGAGAAAGAAAGAGAGATAGAGAGATAGAGAGATAGAGAGATAGAGAGATAGAGAGATAGAGAGATAGAGAGATAGAGAGATAGAGAGATAGAGAGATAGAGAGATAGAGAGATAGAGAGATAGAGAGATAGAGAGATAGAGAGATAGAGAGATAGAGAGATAGAGAGATAGAGGGATAGAGAGATAGAGAGATAGAGAGATAGAGAGATAGAGAGATAGAGAGATAGAGAGATAGAGAGATAGAGAGATAGAGAGATAGAGAGATAGAGAGATAGAGAGATAGAGAGATAGAGAGATAGAGAGATAGAGAGATAGAGAGATAGAGAGATAGAGAGATAGAGAGATAGAGAGATAGAGAGATAG
>CAXAQZ010000862.1:12500-19455 GCA_963971145.1 Sussaba pulchella
AGATAGAGAGATAGAGAGATAGAGAGATAGAGAGATAGAGAGCTAGAGAGATAGAGAGATAGAGAGATAGAGAGATAGAGAGATAGAGAGATAGAGAGATAGAGAGATAGAGAGATAGAGAGATAGAGAGATAGAGAGATAGAGAGATAGAGAGATAGAGAGATAGAGAGATAGAGAGATAGAGAGATAGAGAGATAGAGAGATAGAGAGATAGAGAGATAGAGAGATAGAGAGATAGAGAGATAGAGAGATAGAGAGATAGAGAGATAGAGAGATAGAGAGATAGAGAGATAGAGAGATAGAGAGATAGAGAGATAGAGAGATAGAGAGATAGAGAGATAGAGAGATAGAGAGATAGAGAGATAGAGAGATAGAGAGATAGAGAGATAGAGAGATAGAGAGATAGAGAGATAGAGAGATAGAGAGATAGAGAGATAGAGAGATAGAGAGATAGAGAGATAGAGAGATAGAGAGATAGAGAGATAGAGAGATAGAGAGATAGAGAGATAGAGCGATAGAGAGATAGAGAGATAGAGAGATAGAGAGATAGAGAGATAGAGAGATAGAGAGATAGAGAGATAAAGAGATGAAGAGATAGAAAGATAGAGAGAGAGAGAGATAGAGAGATAGAGAGATAAAAAGATAGAGAGATAGAGAGATAAGAGATAGAGAGATAGAGAGATAGAGTGATAGAGAGATAGAGAGATAGAGAGATAGAGAGATAGAGAGATAGAGAGATAGAGAGATAGAGAGATAGAGAGATAGAGAGAAAGGAAGATAGAGAGATAGAAAGATAGAGAGATAGAGAGATAGAGAGAGGGAGAGATAGAGAGATAGAGAGATAGAAAGATAGAGAGATAGATAGATAGAAAGATAGGGAAATAGAGAAATAGAGAGTTAGAGAAATAGAGAGATAGAGAGATAGAGAGATAGAGAGATAGAGAGATAGAGATATAGAGAGATAGAGAGGTAGAGAGGTAGAGAGATAGAGAGATATAGAGATAGAGAGATAGAGAGATAGAGAGATAGAGAGATAGAGAGATAGAGAGATAGAGAGATAGAGAGATAGAGATATAAAGAGATCGAGAGATAGAGAGATATAGAGATAGAGAGATATAGAGTTAGAGAGATAGAGAGATAGAGAGATAGAGAAATAGAGAAATAGAGAGATAGAGAGATAGAGAGATAGAGAGATAGAGAGATAGAGAGATAGAGAGATAGAGAGATAGAGAGATAGAGAGATAGAGAGATAGAGAGATAGAGAGATAGAGAGATAGAGAGATAGAGAGATAGAGAGATAGAGAGATAGAGAGATAGAGAGATAGAGAGATAGAGAGATAGAGAGATAGAGAGATAGAGAGATAGAGAGATAGAGAGATAGAGAGATAGAGAGATAGAGAGATAGAGAGATAGAGAGATAGAGAGATAGAGAGATAGAGAGATAGAGAGATAGAGAGATAGAGAGATAGAGAGATAGAGAGATAGAGAGATAGAGAGATAGAGAGATAGAGAGATAGAGAGATAGAGAGATAGAGAGATAGAGAGATAGAGAGATAGAGAGATAGAGAGCTGGAACAGATAGGGAGATAGAGAGATAGAGAGATAGAGAGATGAAGAGATGGAGAGATGGAGAGATGGAGAGATAGAGAGATAGAGAGATACAGGAACAGAGAGATAGAGAGCTAGAGAGCTGGAACAGATAGGGAGATAGAGAGATAGAGAGATGAAGAGATGGAGAGATGGAGAGATGGAGAGATGGAGAGATGGAGAGATGGAGAGATGGAGAGATGGAGAGATGGAGAGATGAAGAGATAGAGAGATAGAGAGATAGAGAGATAGAGAGATAGAGAGATAGAGAGATAGAGAGATAAAGAGATAGAGAGATAGAGAGATAGAGAGATAGAGAGATAGAGAGATAGAGAGATAGAGAGATAGAGAGATAGAGAGATAGAGAGATAGAGAGATAGAGAGATAGAGAGATAGAGAGATAGAGAGATAGAGAGATAGAGAGATAGAGAGATAGAGAGATGGAGAGATAGAGAGATAGAGAGATAGAGAGATAGAGAGATAGAGAGATAGGAAGATAGAAAAATAGAGAGATAAAGAGATAGAGAGATAGAGAGATAGAGAGATAGGAAGATAGAAAAATAGAGAGATAGAGAGATAGAGAGATAGAGAGATAGAGAGATAGAGAGATAGAGAGATAGAGAGATAGAAAGATAGAGAGATAGAGAGATAGAGAGATAGAGAGATAGAGAGATAGAGAGATAGAGAGATAGAGAGATACAGAGATAGAGAGATACAGAGATAGAGAGATAGAGAGATAGAGAGATAGAGAGATAGAGAGATAGAGAGATAGAGAGATAGAGAGATAGAGAGATAGAGAGATAGAGAGATAGAGAAATAGAGAGATAGAGAGATGGAGAGATAGAGAGATAGAGAGATAGAGAGATAGAGAGATAGAGAGATAGAGAGATAGAGAGATAGAGAGATAGAGAGATAGAGAGATAGAGAGATAGAGAGATAGAGAGATAGAGAGATAGAGAGATAGAGAGATAGAGAGATAGAGAGATAGAGAGATAGAGAGATAGAGAGATAGAGAGATAGAGAGATAGAGAGATAGAGAGATAGAGAGATAGAGAGATAGAGAGATAGAGAGATAGAGAGATAGAGAGATAGAGAGATAGAGAGATAGAGAGATAGAGAGATCACGAGATAAAGAGATAGAGAGACAGAGAGATAGAGAGATCACGAGATCAAAAGAAAGAGAGATAGAGAGATAGAGAGATAGAGAGATAGAGAGATAGAGAGATAGAGAGATAGAGAGATAGAGAGATAGAGAGATAGAGAGATAGAGAGATAGAGAGATAGAGAGATAGAGAGATAGAGAGATAGAGAGATAGAGAGATAGAGAGATAGAGAGATAGAGAGATAGAGAGATAGAGAGATAGAGAGATAGAGAGATAGAGAGATAGAGAGATAGAGAGATAGAGAGATAGAGAGATAGAGAGATAGAGAGATAGAGAGATAGAGAGATAGAGAGATAGAGAGATAGAGAGATAGAGAGATAGAGAGATAGAGAGATAGAGAGATAGAGAGATAGAGAGATAGAGAGATAGAGAGATAGAGAGATAGAGAGATAGAGAGATAGAGAGATAGAGAGATAGAGAGATAGAGAGATAGAGAGATAGAGAGATAGAGAGATAGAGAGATAGAGAGATAGAGAGATAGAGAGATAGAGAGATAGAGAGATAGAGAGATAGAGAGATAGAGAGATAGAGAGATAGAGAGATAGAGAGATAGAGAGATAGAGAGATAGAGAGATAGAGAGATAGAGAGATAGAGAGATAGAGAGATAGAGAGATAGAAAGATAGAGAGATAGAGAGATAGAGAGATAGAGAGATAGAGAGATAGAGAGATAGAGAGATAGAGAGATAGAGAGATAGAGAGATAGAGACAAAGAGAGATAAAGAGATGAAGAGATAGAAAGATAGAGAGAGAGAGATAGAGAGATCACGAGATAAAGAGATAGAGAGATAGAGAGATAGAGAGATAGAGAGATAGAGAGATCACGAGATCAAAAGAGAAAGAGAAAGAGAGATAGAGAGATAGAGAGATAGAGAGATAGAGAGATAGAGAGATAGAGAGAAGAGAGATAGAGAGATAGAGAGATAGAGAGATAGAGAGATAGAGAGATAGAGAGATAGAGAGATAGAGAGATAGAGAGATAGAGAGATAGAGAGATAGAGAGATAGAGAGATAGAGAGATAGAGAGATAGAGAGGTAGAGAGATAGAGAGATAGAGAGATAGAGAGATAGAGAGATAGAGAGATAGAGAGACAGAGAGATAGAGAGATAGAGAGATAGAGAGATAAAGAGATAGAGAGATAGAGAGATAGAGAGATAGAGAGATAGAGAGATAGAGAGATAGAGAGAAAGAGAGATAAAGAGATAGAGAGATAGAGAGATAGAGAGATAGAGAGATAGAGAAATAGAGAGATAGAGAGATAGAGAGATAGAGAGATAGAGAGATAGAGAGATAGAGAGATAGAGAGATAGAGAGATAGAGAGATAGAGAGATAGAGAGATAGAGAGGTAGAGAGATAGAGAGATAGAGAGATAGAGAGATAGAGAGATAGAGAGATAGAGAGATAGAGAGATAGAGAGATAGAGAGATAGAGAGATAGAGAGATAGAGAAATAGAGAGATAGAGAGATAGAGAGATAGAGAGATAGAGAGATAGAGAGATCACGAGATAAAGAGATAGAGAGATAGAGAGATAGAGAGATAGAGAGATCACGAGATCAAAGAGAGAGAGAAAGAGAGATAGAGAGATAGAGAGATAGAGAGATAGAGAGATAGAGAGATAGAGAGATAGAGAGATAGAGAGATAGAGAGATAGAGAGATAGAGAGATAGAGAGATAGAGAGATAGAGAGATAGAGAGATAGAGAGATAGAGAGATAGAGAGATAGAGAGATAGAGAGATAGAGAGATAGAGAGATAGAGAGATAGAGAGATAGAGAGATAGAGAGATAGAGAGATAGAGAGATAGAGAGATAGAGAGATAGAGAGATAGAGAGATAGAGAGATAGAGAGATAGAGAGATAGAGAGATAGAGAGATAGAGAGATAGAGAGATAGAGAGATAGAGAGATAGAGAGATAGAGAGATAGAGAGATAGGGAGATAGAGAGATAGAGAGATAGAGAGATAGAGAGATAGAGAGATAGAGAATAGAGAGATAGAGAGATAGAGAGATAGAGAGATAGAGAGATAGAGAGATAGAGAGATAGAGAGATAGAGAGATAGAGAGATAGAGAGATAGAGAGATAGAGAGATAGAGAGATAGAGAGATAGAGAGATAGAGAGATAGAGAGATAGAGAGATAGAGAGATAGAGAGATAGAGAGATAGAGAGATAGAGAGATAGAGAGATAGAGAGATAGAGAGATAGAGAGATAGAAAGATAGAGAGATAGAGAGATAGAGAGATAGAGAGATAGAGAGATAGAGAGATAGAGAGATAGAGAGATAGAGAGATAGAGAGATAGAGAGATAGAGAGAAAGAGAGATAAAGAGATGAAGAGATAGAAAGATAGAGAGAGAGAGAGATAGAGAGATCACGAGATAAAGAGATAGAGAGATAGAGAGATAGAGAGATAGAGAGATAGAGAGATAGAGAGATCACGAGATCAAAAGAGAAAGAGAAAGAGAGATAGAGAGATAGAGAGATAGAGAGATAGAGAGATAGAGAGATAGAGAGATAGAGAGATAGAGAGATAGAGAGATAGAGAGATAGAGATAGAGAGATAGAGAGATAGAGAGATAGAGAGATAGAGAGATAGAGAGATAGAGAGATAGAGAGATAGAGAGATAGAGAGATAGAGAGATAGAGAGATAGAGAGGTAGAGAGATATGAGAGATAGAGAGATAGAGAGATAGAGAGATAGAGAGATAGAGAGACAGAGAGATAGAGAGATAGAGAGATAGAGAGATAAAGAGATAGAGAGATAGAGAGATAGAGAGATAGAGAGATAGAGAGATAGAGAGAAAGAGAGATAAAGAGATAGAGAGATAGAGAGATAGAGAGATAGAGAGATAGAGAAATAGAGAGATAGAGAGATAGAGAGATAGAGAGATAGAGAGATAGAGAGATAGAGAGATAGAGAGATAGAGAGATAGAGAGATAGAGAGATAGAGAGATAGAGAGATAGAGAGGTAGAGAGATAGAGAGATAGAGAGATAGAGAGATAGAGAGATAGAGAGATAGAGAGATAGAGAGATAGAGAGATAGAGAGATAGAGAGATAGAGAGATAGAGAGATAGAGAAATAGAGAGATAGAGAGATAGAGAGATAGAGAGATAGAGAGATAGAGAGATCACGAGATAAAGAGATAGAGAGATAGAGAGATAGAGAGATAGAGAGATCACGAGATCAAAAGAGAGAGAGAAAGAGAGATAGAGAGATAGAGAGATAGAGAGATAGAGAGATAGAGAGATAGAGAGATAGAGAGATAGAGAGATAGAGAGATAGAGAGATAGAGAGATAGAGATAGAGAGATAGAGAGATAGAGAGATAGAGAGATAGAGAGATAGAGAGATAGAGAGATAGCGAGATAGAGAGATAGAGAGATAGAGAGATAGAGAGATAGAGAGATAGAGAGATAGAGAGATAGAGAGATAGAGAGATAGAGAGATAGAGAGATAGAGAGATAGAGAGATAGAGAGATAGAGAGATAGAGGAGAGATAGAGAGATAGAGAGATAGAGAGATAGAGAGATAGAGAGATAGAGAGATAGAGAGATAGAGAGATAGAGAGATAGAGAGATAGAGAGATAGAGAGATAGAGAGATAGAGAGATAGAGAGATAGAGAGATAGAGAGATAGAGAGATAGAGAGATAGAGAGATAGAGAGATAGAGAGATAGAGAGATAGAGAATAGAGAGATAGAGAGATAGAGAGATAGAGAGATAGAGAGATAGAGAGATAGAGAGATAGAGAGAAGAGAGATAGAGAGATAGAGAGATAGAGAGATAGAGAGATAGAGAGATAGAGAGATAGAGAGATAGAGAGATAGAGAGATAGAGAGATAGAGAGATAGAGAGATAGAGAGATAGAGAGATAGAGAGATAGAGAGATAGAGAGATAGAGAGATAGAGAGATAGAGAGATAGAGAGATAGAGAGATAGAGAGATAGAGAGATAGAGAGATAGAGAGATAGAGAGATAGAGAGATAGAGAGATAGAGAGATAGAGAGATACAGAGATAGAGAGATAGAGAGATAGAGAGATAGAGAGATAGAGAGATAGAGAGATAGAGAGATAGAGAGATAGAGAGATAGAGAGATAGAGAGATAGAGAGATAGAGAGATAGAGAGATAGAGAGATAGAGAGATAGAGAGATAGAGAGATAGAGAGATAGAGAGATAGAGAGATAGAGAGATTGAGAGATAGAGA
>CAXAQZ010000863.1:0-7500 GCA_963971145.1 Sussaba pulchella
TTTACTTTTCGAGAAAGCGAGTTTTTCGATACCAATTTTTTTTCATCAATTTATTAGAATAAATTTTTGGTCAAAATGGTTTTCGCGTTTCATGAAGAAAATTTTTTTTCTTTCGAATTTCAGAAAAACCGATCGGTCTACGCCTGGAATAATTTTCATGTTCTTATTATTTTACAAACGAAATTTTTTTTTTTTTTTTTGGTTTCAAGAAAAGCGGTCGATCTACGGGTAAAAAATGAAGGTTTATTTATTTCATTTCGATGAAAAAACAATTTGGAAAAAAAAAATTTTTTAACCACGTTTTGATATTGATTGTTACATTAATACGATAAGAAGAAAGTTATTTTCTTTTACTCTTCGAAAAAGCGATCGGTCTACGCGTCGAGCAACTCTGGTCGCGGTCGGTCTACGCGTGGATTATTCCCGAGTGCGATCGGTCTACGCGTCAACTCAATGTACATGCGATCGGTCTACGCGTCGAACAACTCTGGTCGCGGTCGGTCTACGCGTGGATTATTTCCGAGTGCGGTCGGTCTACGCGTCAACTCAATATACATGCGATCGGTCTACGTGTGGATTTTAAATTCCTCTTTCGTTTTTCGATATCAATTTTTTTCATCAATTCATTAGAATAAATTTTAGGTCAAATTGGTTTTCGCGTTTCATGAAAAATTTTTTTCTTCATTTTTGAATTTCAAAAAAACCGATCGGTCTACGCCTGGAATCATTTTAATATTCTTATTATTTTACAACCGAATTTTTTTTTTTTTTTTTGGGTTCAAGAAAAAAAGGTCGATCTACGGGTAAAAATTTAAGGTTTATTCATTTCATTCCGATGGAAAATAATTTAAAAAAAAAAATTTTTAAGCACGTTTTGATATTGATTATTACGTTAATGCGATAAGAAGAAAGTTATGTTCTTTTACTTTTCGAGAATGCGATCGGTCTACGCGTCGAACAACTCTGGTCGCGGTCGGTCTACGCGTGGATTATTTCCGAGGGCGATCGGTCTACGCGTCAACTCAATGTACATGCGATCGGTCTACGCGTCGAACAACTCTGGTTGCGGTCGGTCTACGCGTGGATTATTCCGGAGTGCGGTCGGTCTACGCGTCAACTCAATGTACATGCGATCGGTCTACGTGTGGATTTTAAAATCCTCTTTCGTTTTTCGATACCAATTTTTTTTTATCAATTTATTAGAATAAATTTTAGGTCAAAATGGTTTCGCGTTTCATGAAAGAAATTTTTTTTTTTTTCGAATTTCAGAAAAACCGATCGGTCTACGCTGGAATAATTTTAATGTTCTTATTATTTTACAAACGAATTTTTTTTTTTTTTCTTTGGTTTCAAGAAAAAGCGGTCGATCTACGGTCGAAAAATGAAGGTTTATTTATTTCATTTCGATGAAAAAATAATTTGAAAAAAATTTTTTAACCACGTTTTGATATTGATTGTTACGTTAATGCGATAAGAAGAAAGTTATGTTTTTTTACTTTTCGAGAAAGCGATCGGTCTACGCGTCGAACAACTCTGGTCGCGGTCGGTCTACGCGTGGATTATTCCCGAGTGCGATCGGTCTACGCGTCAACTCAATGTACATGCGATCGGTTTACGCGTCGAACAACTCTGGTCGCGGTCGGTCTACGCGTGGATTATTTCCGAGTGCGGTCGGTCTACGCGTCAACTCAATATACATGCGATCGGTCTACGTGTGGATTTTAAATTCCTCTTTCGTTTTTCGATATCAATTTTTTTCATCAATTCATTAGAATAAATTTTAGGTCAATTTTTTTTCGCGTTTCATGAAAAAATTTTTTCTTCATTTTCGAATTTCAAAAAAACCGATCGGTCTACGCCTGGAATCATTTTAATGTTCTTATTATTTTACAACCGAATTTTTTTTTTTTTTTTTGGGTTCAAGAAAAAAAGGTCGATCTACGGGTAAAAATTTAAGGTTTATTCATTTCATTCCGATGGAAAAATAATTAAAAAAAAAAATTTTTAAGCACGTTTCGATATTGATCGTTACGTTAATGCGATAAGAAGAAAGTTATGTTCTTTTACTTTTCGAGAATGCGATCGGTCTACGCGTCGAACAACTCTGGTCGCGGTCGGTCTACGAGTGGATTATTTCCGAGGGCGATCGGTCTACGCGTCAACCCAATGTACATGCGATCGGTCTACGCGTCGAACAACTCTGGTCGCGGTCGGTCTACGCGTGGATTATTCCCGAGTGCGGTCGGTCTACGCGTAAACTCAATGTACACGCGATCGGTCTACGTGTGGATTTTAAAATCCTCTTTCGTTTTTCGATACCAATTTTTTTTCATTAATTTATTAGAATAAATTTTAGGTCAAAATGGTTTTCGCGTTTCATGAAAGAAATTTTTTTTTTTTTCGAATTTCAGAAAAACCGATCGGTCTACGCCTGGAATAATTTTAATGTTCTTATTATTTTACAAACGAATTTTTTTTTTTTTTTGTTTGGTTTCAAGAAAAAGCGGTCGATCTACGGTCGAAAAATGAAGGTTTATTTATTTCATTTCGATGAAAAAATAATTTTTAAAAAAACTTTTTAACCACGTTTAGATATTGATTGTTACGTTAATGCGATAAGAAGAAAGTTATGTTTTTTTACTTTTCGAGAAAGCGATCGGTCTACGCGTCGAACAACTCTGGTCGCGGTCGGTCTACGCGTGGATTATTCCCGAGTGCGGTCGGTCTACGCGTCAACTCAATGTACATGCGATCGGTCTACGTGTGGATTTTAAATTCCTCTTTCGTTTTTCGATATCAATTTTTTTCATCAATCCATTAGAATAAATTTTAGGTCAAATTTTTTTTCGCGTTACATGAAAATTTTTTTTCTTCATTTTCGAATTTCAGAAAAACCGATCGGTCTACGCCTGGAATAATTTTAATGTTCTTATTATTTTACAAACGAATTTTTTTTTTTTTTTTTTTGGTTTCAAGAAAAAGCGGTCGATCTACGGTCGAAAAATGAAGGTTTATTTATTTCATTTCGATGAAAAAATAATTTGAAAAAAAATTTTTTAACCACGTTTTGATATTGATTGTCACGTCAATGCGATAAGAAGAAAGTTATGTTTTTTTACTTTTCGAGAAAGCGATCGGTCTACGCGTCGAACAACTCTGGTCGCGGTCGGTCTACGCGTGGATTATTCCCGAGTGCGATCGGTCTACGCGTCAACTCAATGTACATGCGATCGGTCTACGCGTCGAACAACTCTGGTCGCGGTCGGTCTACGCGTGGATTATTTCCGAGTGCGGTCGGTCTACGCGTCAACTCAATATACATGCGATCGGTCTACGTGTGGATTTCAAATTACTCTTTCGTTTTTCGATATCAATTTTTTTCATCAATTCATTAGAATAAATTTTAGGTCAAATTTTTTTTCGCGTTTCATGAAAAATTTTTTTCTTCATTTTCGAATTTCAAAAAACATCGATCGGTCTACGCCTGGAATCATTTTAATGTTCTTATTATTTTACAACCGAATTTTTTTTTTTTTTTTTGGGTTCAAGAAAAAAAGGTCGATCTACGGGTAAAAATTTAAGGTTTATTCATTTTATTCCGATGGAAAAATAATTTTAAAAAAAAAATTTTTAAGCACGTTTTGATATTGATCGTTGCGTTAATGCGATAAGAAGAAAGTTATGTTCTTTTACTTTTCGAGAATGCGATCGGTCTACGCGTCGAACAACTCTGGTCGCGGTCGGTCTACGCGTGGATTATTTCCGAGGGCGATCGGTCTACGCGTCAACCCAATGTACATGCGATCGGTCTACGCGTCGAACAACCCTGGTCGCGGTCGGTCTACGCGTGGATTATTCCCGAGTGCGGTCGGTCTACGCGTAAACTCAATGTACATGCGATCGGTCTACGTGTGGATTTTAAAATCCTCTTTCGTTTTTCGATACCAATTTTTTTCATCAATTTATTAGAATAAATTTTAGGTCAAAATGGTTTTCGCGTTTCATGAAAAAAATTTTTTTTTTTTCGAATTTCAGAAAAACCGATCGGTCTACGCCTGGAATAATTTTAATGTTCTTATTATTTTACAAACGAATTTTTTTTTTTTTTTTTTGGTTTCAAGAAAAAGCGGTCGATCTACGGTCGAAAAATGAAGTTTTATTTATTTCATTTCGATGAAAAAATTATTTGAAAAAAAATTTTTTAACCACGTTTTGATATTGATTGTCACGTTAATGCGATAAGAAGAAAGTTATGTTTTTTTACTTTTCGAGAAAGCGATCGGTCTACGCGTCGAACAACTCTGGTCGCGGTCGGTCTACGCGTGGATTATTCCCGAGTGCGATCGGTCTACGCGTCAACTCAATGTACATGCGATCGGTCTACGCGTCGAACAACTCTGGTCGCGGTCGGTCTACGCGTGGATTATTTCCGAGTGCGGTCGGTCTACGCGTCAACTCAATATACATGCGATCGGTCTACGTGTGGATTTTAAATTCCTCTTTCCTTTTTCGATATCAATTTTTTTCATCAATTCATTAGAATAAATTTTAGGTCAAATTTTTTTTCGCGTTTCATGAAAAATTTTTTTCTTCATTTTCGAATTTCAAAAAAACCGATCGGTCTACGCCTGGAATCATTTTAATGTTCTTATTATTTTACAACCGAATTTTTTTTTTTTTTTTGGGTTTAAGAAAAAAAGGTCGATCCACGGGTAAAAATTTAAGGTTTATTCATTTCATTCCGATGGAAAAATAATTTAAAAAAAAAAATTTTTAAGCACGTTTTGATATTGATCGTTACGTTAATGCGATAAGAAGAAAGTTATGTTCTTTTACTTTTCGAGAATGCGATCGGTCTACGCGTCGAACACCTCTGGTCGCGGTCGGTCTACGCGTGGATTATTTCCGAGGGCGATCGGTCTACGCGTCAACCCAATGTACATGCGATCGGTCTACGCGTCGAACAACTCTGGTCGCGGTCGGTCTACGCGTGGATTATTCCCGAGTGCGGTCGGTCTACGCGTCAACTCAATGTACATGCGATCGGTCTACGTGTGGATTTTAAAATCCTCTTTCGTTTTTCGATACCAATTTTTTTTCATCAATTTATTAGAATAAATTTTAGGTCAAAGTGGTTTTCGCGTTTCATGAAAGAAATTTTTTTTTTTTTCGAATTTCAGAAAAACCGATCGGTCTACGCCTGGAATAATTTTAATGTTCTTATTATTTTACAAACGAATTTTTTTTTTTTTTTTTTGGTTTCAAGAAAAAGCGGTCGATCTACGGTCGAAAAATGAAGGTTTATTTATTTCATTTCGATGAAAAAATTATTTGAAAAAAAATTTTTTAACCACGTTTTGATATTGATTGTTACGTTAGTGCGATAAGAAGAAAGTTATGTTTTTTTACTTTTCGAGAAAGCGATCGGTCTACGCGTCGAACAACTCTGGTCGCGGTCGGTCTACGCGTGGATTATTCCCGAGTGCGATCGGTCTACGCGTCAACTCAATGTACATGCGATCGGTCTACGCGTCGAACAACTCTGGTCGCGGTCGGTCTACGCGTGGATTATTTCCGAGTGCGGTCGGTCTACGCGTCAACTTAATATACATGCAATCGGTCTACGTGTGGATTTTAAATTCCTCTTTCGTTTTTCGATATCAATTTTTTTCATCAATTCATTAGAATAAATTTTAGGTCAAATTTTTTTTCGCGTTTCATGAAAAATTTTTTTCTTCATTTTCGAATTTCAAAAAAACCGATCGGTCTACGCCTGGAATCATTTTAATGTTCTTATTATTTTACAACCGAATTTTTTTTTTTTTTTTGGGTTCAAGAAAAAAAGGTCGATCTACGGGTAAAAATTTAAGGTTTATTCATTTCATTCCGATGGAAAAATAATTTAAAAAAAAAAATTTTTAAGCACGTTTTGATATTGATCGTTACGTTAATGCGATAAGAAGAAAGTTATGTTCTTTTACTTTTCGAGAATGCGATCGGTCTACGCGTCGAACAACTCTGGTCGCGGTCGGTCTACGAGTGGATTATTTCCGAGGGCGATCGGTCTACGCGTCAACCCAATGTACATGCGATCGGTCTACGCGTCGAACAACTCTGGTCGCGGTCGGTCTACGCGTGGATTATTCCCGAGTGCGGTCGGTCTACGCGTAAACTCAATGTACATGCGATCGGTCTACGTGTGGATTTTAAAATCCTCTTTCGTTTTTCGATACCAATTTTTTTTCATTAATTTATTAGAATAAATTTTAGGTCAAAATGGTTTTCGCGTTTCATGAAAGAAATTTTTTTTTTTTTCGAATTTCAGAAAAACCGATCGGTCTACGCCTGGAATAATTTTAATGTTCTTATTATTTTACAAACGAATTTTTTTTTTTTTTTGTTTGGTTTTAAGAAAAAGCGGTCGATCTACGGTCGAAAAATGAAGGTTTATTTATTTCATTTCGATGAAAAAATAATTTTTAAAAAAACTTTTTAACCACGTTTCGATATTGATTGTTACGTTAATGCGATAAGAAGAAAGTTATGTTTTTTTACTTTTCGAGAAAGCGATCGGTCTACGCGTCGAACAACTCTGGTCGCGGTCGGTCTACGCGTGGATTATTCCCGAGTGCGGTCGGTCTACGCGTCAACTCAATGTACATGCGATCGGTCTACGCGTCGAACAACTCCGGTCGCGGTCGGTCTACGCGTGGATTATTTTCGAGTGCGGTCGGTCTACGCGTCAACTCAATGTACATGCGATCGGTCTACGTGTGGATTCAAAATTCACTTATCGTTGATCGGTTTTTATTGTCAAAACAAACTTTTTCGATTCAATTACAATTCATAACGTTGTTCACGTTTAACAAGAATTTTTGAATTTTTAGAATTTTATAAACGAGCGATCGGTCTACGCGTCAAATTTTATTCATCGTTATTCGATAAATTAATATAGTCGACTTTATCAATCTTACTTTCCATACTGTTTATATAAGATTCTATCTTTTTCGCATAAATTGAATCATTAAAAATTTGAAATAGACGGTAATTATTTTTTTTTGTTTTTTGAGCAATTAGATTCGGAAAAATTTTGGTAAAATCAAATATATATATAAATGATGACTTATCATGTTTAAAATGTTATAACCTTGTAGCGACGATTCCATCATTTCATTACTCCATTTCCAACGAGGCGAACATTTTCGTGTTTTTGACGCCCGTTTTTTTTCTAAGTCCGAGCGCACGGAGCCCGTCCGGGCCGTTCAACGCTAGTACGGCCGCCCTGCGCCCCATGTATAAGCCGTCGTTCGCCGAACCGCAGGCGCCCCAGCTCGGTACTATAAGAGGAGTCGAGGCGACGGTTCGGTCACCGCTTACCGTCCGATCATCGGTTACATACTATAACTCAGCATTACCACGAGTCGGCGTCTATGACCAAATGGCTCTTACGTGGTACACGCTACGGCGATGAAAGTTTTTCAACACGAGTTGTTAATAAAC
>CAXAQZ010000863.1:10000-13421 GCA_963971145.1 Sussaba pulchella
AATATTATTTATTATATTGTCTTTTTTAAGTCAAAAATAAATAAAACTGTTTTTAAGCGAGACGAGATTGCGAAATTATCATTGGTACAACGAAGGTAACACACGCTGGGCGAAGCTGGGTTGTAAGCACAAATTTAAACCGCGATCGTATTTGTCGCTGTGCTTGCTCCATCTGCTACCGTTATGTGCGATATGTAAGCTTTTTCAACCGATGTACATAATTTCTGATGCATCTCGCTTATATTCGAACGAGGCAATCATAATAATACAACCACGCCTTTACAAGCGTGTTGTAATGAGAGCCCTCCGAAATTCGTCGCAACGTTTTCGTGGCAACCTATATCGCGTTGGGAAGCGATTCCATTAACGATGACAATAAGATAAAATATGTTTGTAACGTACAAAAGCGTGTTTCATACGTGTCACTCGATAACTTTAAGTTACTCACGCAAACGTGCGGGGTAGCGACAAAAAAGTAGACGAGAAAGGTTGACATTTGTTTTTCGCGTACGTTATCGATCAAAGATATTAACAATTGTTATCGATTTAAAATGGAGGATCTCCGCGAAGAGGTCAGCGCTCGTCGCTTCAAGCGTCGTGTCGTTGTCCAAGGTTTTTAAATGAAATAACGCCCGAATATAAACGTTAATTAAATTATTTTTAATATTTAATTTAGACGATTTCGTTGTCGTACGAATCACGCAACGATTATTTATTTAATCGTTGACGTTCAAACGACTCGCAAGTCGTGCCTTCCGGGGTGGGCTTGCGAAACATCTTGTCGGTTAACGGATCGTTCCCAAAAGTGTGATATCCGATCACGGGAATTTTCCGTGTCACCCGTCGAGTTTGTGCAATATTGAGTTATTAATGGAACTTAACAAACAAATTTTATATGATTACCCTGAACGGTGGATCACTTGGCTCGTGGGTCGATGAAGAACGCAGCTAATTGCGCGTCAACTTGTGAACTGCAGGACACATGAACATCGACATTTCGAACGCACATTGCGGTCCACGGATACAATTCCCGGACCACGCCTGGCTGAGGGTCGTTTTGCATAAAACAAACTGCTTATTACGAGCGATATGTGAACGTTCGTCGACTAATCGCGCGCTTTCGAGCGGGCATGTGTCGGCGTCGTTTGAAATAAATTTCTTCGGTGGATCGTTACAAGGAAAGTAGAATTAAAAATCACTTTTGCTATAAACGGGCGAAGGACTTTAACGTCCGATCCCGTTAAGCTTAAAAAAGTTTTCTTTCTCATCCTTACGCGTGATACCGTTGAGCGGTGTGATACAACGAGCCCCCGTCAATAAATATATATCGCTTTGTAACGATATGTATATAGTGGCATATGCCCACGGTGGTGTCTCGTCGTTGTCACGCGCTATTATTTTTATAAAAGCGAAACACCGCGAATTTTTTCGCTGTGCGAAACTCGATCGATCAAATGTATATGATGGAAAGTCATACAGAGCCGGAGAGCGAGTCACAACGCGTGTGTTTTATTACCGCAACCGTTTTCTCGAAACTCTAAATGGCCGGTTGATCCAGTCCCGGAGCTATTATTAGTTTTAACGGACGGATACGACTGTGTAGCCATGAATCGAGTTTATAAGAGAAAACAAATAACGGTTTACGGTTAATATCAATAACGCAACGCGTGTAAGATGATTGTCGAACGATCACTTTCCAAGGCTCTCATCCGTCTGAGACAAATACATTCTATCGGTAAAATAAAAACGAGTTTTTGCATATCTCAGCGAATAAAGCAAAACAATCGACGACCTCAGAGCAGGCGAGACTACCCGCTGAATTTAAGCATATTATTAAGCGGAGGAAAAGAAACTAACCAGGATTTCCTTAGTAGCGGCGAGCGAACAGGAAAGAGCCCAGCACTGAATCCCGCGGCACTGTCGCTGGGAAATGTAGTGTTCGGGAGGATCCACTTATCCCGAAGCGTATGCTCGAGTCCAAGTCCATCTTGAATGGGGCCAATTACCCGTAGAGGGTGCCAGGCCTGTAGTGACCGAGACGCGTTTCGGGAGGATCTCTCCTTAGAGTCGGGTTGCTTGAGAGTGCAGCTCTAAGAGGGTGGTAAACTCCATCTAAGGCTAAATACGACCACGAGACCGATAGCGAACAAGTACCGTGAGGGAAAGTTGAAAAGAACTTTGAAGAGAGAGTTCAAGAGTACGTGAAACCGTTCAGGGGTAAACCTGAGAAACCCAAAAGATCGAATGGGGAGATTCATCGTCAGCGTTACTGGTACGTGTGCGGTTCGCGATGCCAGGAACTTCGGTTTCTCGGCACGCGTCTGCATGTTTTTTATTGCCTGGTAACGTCGGCGTGCACTTCTCCCCTAGTAGGACGTCGCGACCCGTTGGGTGTCGGTCTACGGCCCGAGTGGTTGCCTGTCTCGTGTGCGCTTTACGGCGTCACTGCGGGGCAGACCCTCGGTTGCCCGACCGGCTGCCCGGCGGTACTCGCATGGTATCTGGCCGCAAACATTCGAACTGCGTCCGGCCCGTCGCAAGCGAGGAAAGTGTTTCCCGAATGTACGGATCTAACGCCGTCGTCGGGCCTTTCCAGCTGTTGGTTGACGGTGTCCTAGGACTGGCTATAAAAATTATGATACGGTCAGCGACGCTACTGCTTTGGGTACTTTCAGGACCCGTCTTGAAACACGGACCAAGGAGTCTAACATGTGCGCGAGTCATTGGGAGCTATTAAGCCTAAAGGCGCAATGAAAGTGAAGGTCGGCCCTGCGCCGACCGAGGGAGGATGGACCGTGCCACGGCCGGTCCCGCACTCCCGGGACGTCTCGTTCTCATTGCGAGAAGAGGCGCACCCAGAGCGTACACGTTGGGACCCGAAAGATGGTGAACTATGCCTGGTCAGGACGAAGTCAGGGGAAACCCTGATGGAGGTCCGTAGCGATTCTGACGTGCAAATCGATCGTCGGAACTGGGTATAGGGGCGAAAGACTAATCGAACCATCTAGTAGCTGGTTCCCTCCGAAGTTTCCCTCAGGATAGCTGGCACTCGCTCTTATACGAGTCTCATCTGGTAAAGCGAATGATTAGAGGCCTTGGGGCCGAAACGACCTCAACCTATTCTCAAACTTTAAATGGGTGAGATCTCTGGCTTGCTTGAACTGTGAAGCCACGAGATTTCGGATCAGAGTGCCAAGTGGGCAATTTTGGTAAGCAGAACTGGCGCTGTGGATGAACCAAACGCAGAGTTAAGGCGCCTAAGTCGACGCTTATGGGATACCATGAAAGGCGTTGGTTGCTTAAGACAGCAGGACGGTGGCCATGGAAGTCGGAATCCGCTAAGGAGTGTGTAACAACTCACCTGCCGAAGCAACTAGCCCTGAAAATGGATGGCGCTGAAGCGTCGCGCCTATACTCTGTG
>CAXAQZ010000864.1:12500-17743 GCA_963971145.1 Sussaba pulchella
CGATCGGTCTACCCCTGGAATAATTTAAATGTTCTTATTATTTTACAACCAAATTTTTTTATTTCTTTTCGGGTTTAAGAAAAAGCGGTCGATCTACGGGTAAAAATTTAAGGTTTATTCATTTCATTCCGATGGAAAAATAATTTGAAAAAAAAAATTTTTAAGCACGTTTTGATATTGATTGTTACGTTAATGCGATAAGAAGGAAGTTATGTTCTTTTACTTTTCGAGAAAGCGAGTTTTTCGATACCAATTTTTTTTCATCAATTTATTAGAATAAATTTTTGGTCAAAATGGTTTTCGCGTTTCATGAAGAAAATTTTTTTTCTTTCGAATTTCAGAAAAACCGATCGGTCTACGCCTGGAATAATTTTCATGTTCTTATTATTTTACAAACGAAATTTTTTTTTTTTTTTTTGGTTTCAAGAAAAAGCGGTCGATCTACGGGTAAAAAATGAAGGTTTATTTATTTCATTTCGATGAAAAAACAATTTGGAAAAAAAAAATTTTTTAACCACGTTTTGATATTGATTGTTACATTAATACGATAAGAAGAAAGTTATTTTCTTTTACTCTTCGAAAAAGCGATCGGTCTACGCGTCGAGCAACTCTGGTCGCGGTCGGTCTACGCGTGGATTATTCCCGAGTGCGATCGGTCTACGCGTCAACTCAATGTACATGCGATCGGTCTACGCGTCGAACAACTCTGGTCGCGGTCGGTCTACGCGTGGATTATTTCCGAGTGCGGTCGGTCTACGCGTCAACTCAATATACATGCGATCGGTCTACGTGTGGATTTTAAATTCCTCTTTCGTTTTTCGATATCAATTTTTTTCATCAATTCATTAGAATAAATTTTAGGTCAAATTGGTTTTCGCGTTTCATGAAAAATTTTTTTCTTCATTTTTGAATTTCAAAAAAACCGATCGGTCTACGCCTGGAATCATTTTAATATTCTTATTATTTTACAACCGAATTTTTTTTTTTTTTTGGGTTCAAGAAAAAAAGGTCGATCTACGGGTAAAAATTTAAGGTTTATTCATTTCATTCCGATGGAAAATAATTTAAAAAAAAAAATTTTTAAGCACGTTTTGATATTGATTATTACGTTAATGCGATAAGAAGAAAGTTATGTTCTTTTACTTTTCGAGAATGCGATCGGTCTACGCGTCGAACAACTCTGGTCGCGGTCGGTCTACGCGTGGATTATTTCCGAGGGCGATCGGTCTACGCGTCAACTCAATGTACATGCGATCGGTCTACGCGTCGAACAACTCTGGTTGCGGTCGGTCTACGCGTGGATTATTCCGGAGTGCGGTCGGTCTACGCGTCAACTCAATGTACATGCGATCGGTCTACGTGTGGATTTTAAAATCCTCTTTCGTTTTTCGATACCAATTTTTTTTTATCAATTTATTAGAATAAATTTTAGGTCAAAATGGTTTTCGCGTTTCATGAAAGAAATTTTTTTTTTTTTCGAATTTCAGAAAAACCGATCGGTCTACGCCTGGAATAATTTTAATGTTCTTATTATTTTACAAACGAATTTTTTTTTTTTTTCTTTGGTTTCAAGAAAAAGCGGTCGATCTACGGTCGAAAAATGAAGGTTTATTTATTTCATTTCGATGAAAAAATAATTTGAAAAAAAAATTTTTTAACCACGTTTTGATATTGATTGTTACGTTAATGCGATAAGAAGAAAGTTATGTTTTTTTACTTTTCGAGAAAGCGATCGGTCTACGCGTCGAACAACTCTGGTCGCGGTCGGTCTACGCGTGGATTATTCCCGAGTGCGATCGGTCTACGCGTCAACTCAATGTACATGCGATCGGTTTACGCGTCGAACAACTCTGGTCGCGGTCGGTCTACGCGTGGATTATTTCCGAGTGCGGTCGGTCTACGCGTCAACTCAATATACATGCGATCGGTCTACGTGTGGATTTTAAATTCCTCTTTCGTTTTTCGATATCAATTTTTTTCATCAATTCATTAGAATAAATTTTAGGTCAAATTTTTTTTCGCGTTTCATGAAAAAATTTTTTCTTCATTTTCGAATTTCAAAAAAACCGATCGGTCTACGCCTGGAATCATTTTAATGTTCTTATTATTTTACAACCGAATTTTTTTTTTTTTTTTGGGTTCAAGAAAAAAAGGTCGATCTACGGTAAAAATTTAAGGTTTATTCATTTCATTCCGATGGAAAAATAATTAAAAAAAAAAAAATTTTTAAGCACGTTTCGATATTGATCGTTACGTTAATGCGATAAGAAGAAAGTTATGTTCTTTTACTTTTCGAGAATGCGATCGGTCTACGCGTCGAACAACTCTGGTCGCGGTCGGTCTACGAGTGGATTATTTCCGAGGGCGATCGGTCTACGCGTCAACCCAATGTACATGCGATCGGTCTACGCGTCGAACAACTCTGGTCGCGGTCGGTCTACGCGTAGATTATTCCCGAGTGCGGTCGGTCTACGCGTAAACTCAATGTACACGCGATCGGTCTACGTGTGGATTTTAAAATCCTCTTTCGTTTTTCGATACCAATTTTTTTTCATTAATTTATTAGAATAAATTTTAGGTCAAAATGGTTTTCGCGTTTCATGAAAGAAATTTTTTTTTTTTTCGAATTTCAGAAAAACCGATCGGTCTACGCCTGGAATAATTTTAATGTTCTTATTATTTTACAAACGAATTTTTTTTTTTTGTTTGGTTTCAAGAAAAAGCGGTCGATCTACGGTCGAAAAATGAAGGTTTATTTATTTCATTTCGATGAAAAAATAATTTTTAAAAAAACTTTTTAACCACGTTTAGATATTGATTGTTACGTTAATGCGATAAGAAGAAAGTTATGTTTTTTTACTTTTCGAGAAAGCGATCGGTCTACGCGTCGAACAACTCTGGTCGCGGTCGGTCTACGCGTGGATTATTCCCGAGTGCGGTCGGTCTACGCGTCAACTCAATGTACATGCGATCGGTCTACGTGTGGATTTTAAATTCCTCTTTCGTTTTTCGATATCAATTTTTTTCATCAATCCATTAGAATAAATTTTAGGTCAAATTTTTTTTCGCGTTACATGAAAATTTTTTTTCTTCATTTTCGAATTTCAGAAAAACCGATCGGTCTACGCCTGGAATAATTTTAATGTTCTTATTATTTTACAAACGAATTTTTTTTTTTTTTTTTTGGTTTCAAGAAAAAGCGGTCGATCTACGGTCGAAAAATGAAGGTTTATTTATTTCATTTCGATGAAAAAATAATTTGAAAAAAAATTTTTTAACCACGTTTTGATATTGATTGTCACGTCAATGCGATAAGAAGAAAGTTATGTTTTTTTACTTTTCGAGAAAGCGATCGGTCTACGCGTCGAACAACTCTGGTCGCGGTCGGTCTACGCGTGGATTATTCCCGAGTGCGATCGGTCTACGCGTCAACTCAATGTACATGCGATCGGTCTACGCGTCGAACAACTCTGGTCGCGGTCGGTCTACGCGTGGATTATTTCCGAGTGCGGTCGGTCTACGCGTCAACTCAATATACATGCGATCGGTCTACGTGTGGATTTCAAATTACTCTTTCGTTTTTCGATATCAATTTTTTTCATCAATTCATTAGAATAAATTTTAGGTCAAATTTTTTTTCGCGTTTCATGAAAAATTTTTTTCTTCATTTTCGAATTTCAAAAAAACCGATCGGTCTACGCCTGGAATCATTTTAATGTTCTTATTATTTTACAACCGAATTTTTTTTTTTTTTTTGGGTTCAAGAAAAAAAGGTCGATCTACGGGTAAAAATTTAAGGTTTATTCATTTTATTCCGATGGAAAAATAATTTTAAAAAAAAAATTTTTAAGCACGTTTTGATATTGATCGTTGCGTTAATGCGATAAGAAGAAAGTTATGTTCTTTTACTTTTCGAGAATGCGATCGGTCTACGCGTCGAACAACTCTGGTCGCGGTCGGTCTACGCGTGGATTATTTCCGAGGGCGATCGGTCTACGCGTCAACCCAATGTACATGCGATCGGTCTACGCGTCGAACAACCCTGGTCGCGGTCGGTCTACGCGTGGATTATTCCCGAGTGCGGTCGGTCTACGCGTAAACTCAATGTACATGCGATCGGTCTACGTGTGGATTTTAAAATCCTCTTTCGTTTTTCGATACCAATTTTTTTCATCAATTTATTAGAATAAATTTTAGGTCAAAATGGTTTTCGCGTTTCATGAAAAAAATTTTTTTTTTTTCGAATTTCAGAAAAACCGATCGGTCTACGCCTGGAATAATTTTAATGTTCTTATTATTTTACAAACGAATTTTTTTTTTTTTTTTTTTGGTTTCAAGAAAAAGCGGTCGATCTACGGTCGAAAAATGAAGTTTTATTTATTTCATTTCGATGAAAAAATTATTTGAAAAAAAATTTTTTAACCACGTTTTGATATTGATTGTCACGTTAATGCGATAAGAAGAAAGTTATGTTTTTTTACTTTTCGAGAAAGCGATCGGTCTACGCGTCGAACAACTCTGGTCGCGGTCGGTCTACGCGTGGATTATTCCCGAGTGCGATCGGTCTACGCGTCAACTCAATGTACATGCGATCGGTCTACGCGTCGAACAACTCTGGTCGCGGTCGGTCTACGCGTGGATTATTTCCGAGTGCGGTCGGTCTACGCGTCAACTCAATATACATGCGATCGGTCTACGTGTGGATTTTAAATTCCTCTTTCCTTTTTCGATATCAATTTTTTTCATCAATTCATTAGAATAAATTTTAGGTCAAATTTTTTTTCGCGTTTCATGAAAAATTTTTTTCTTCATTTTCGAATTTCAAAAAAACCGATCGGTCTACGCCTGGAATCATTTTAATGTTCTTATTATTTTACAACCGAATTTTTTTTTTTTTTGGGTTTAAGAAAAAAAGGTCGATCCACGGGTAAAATTTAAGGTTTATTCATTTCATTCCGATGGAAAAATAATTTAAAAAAAAAAATTTTTAAGCACGTTTTGATATTGATCGTTACGTTAATGCGATAAGAAGAAAGTTATGTTCTTTTACTTTTCGAGAATGCGATCGGTCTACGCGTCGAACACCTCTGGTCGCGGTCGGTCTACGCGTGGATTATTTCCGAGGGCGATCGGTCTACGCGTCAACCCAATGTACATGCGATCGGTCTACGCGTCGAACAACTCTGGTCGCGGTCGGTCTACGCGTGGATTATTCCCGAGTGCGGTCGGTCTACGCGTCAACT
>CAXAQZ010000865.1:0-70000 GCA_963971145.1 Sussaba pulchella
GTGTGGGTGTAAGTATAGGTGTAGGTTTGGGCGTCGGTGTAAGTGCGTGTGCGTGCGTTCGTGCGTGTGTGTGTGGTTGGATGTGGGTTGGTGTGGACGTGTGTGTTTGTACGTGTGGTTGTAGGTGCGGGTGTTGGTGTTGTTGTTTGTGTCGGTGTCAGCGTGGGTATAATTGTGGGTGTGGGTGCGCGCTCGTGCGTACGTTTGTGTGTGTGTGTGTGGGTGTCTGGGTGTGCGTGCGCTCGTGAGTTCGTGCGTCCGTGCGTGTGTGTGTGTAGGTGTTGGTCTGGGTGTTGGTTAGCGTGTAGATGTGGGTGTGGGTGTGGGTGTGGGTGTCGTCATGGGTGTGGGTGTAGGTGTGGGTGTGGGTGTGGGTGGGTGTGCGTGTTGTGCGTGTGTGTGTGGGTTTGGGCTCTTGTGTGTGTGTCCGTGTGAGTGTGTACGTGTGTGTGTATGTGGGTGTAGGTGTGGTTGTGGGTGTGGGTGTGGGTGTGGGTGTGGGTGTGGGTGTGGGCGTGGGTGTGGGTGTGGGTGTGGGTGTCGGTGTGGGTGTGGTCGTGGGTGTATGTGTGGGTGTGAGTTTGGGTTCGGCTGTTAGTGAGGGTGTGGGTATGCGTGCGTGCGTGCGTGTGTGTGGGTTTGGATGTGCGTGCTTGCACCTCCGGAAATCACTGTCACCCGATCAATTTTCAATATTTTGGAATTAAAATCAAAGACAATTGTGTTTAAGTGTTGTACGATCTCATGGAAATTGATTGAATTAATTTACACTACTTTTATTGCCAGGAAAAATTCTTCAAAACATGCTTCTTTCGGCCGAATGAACCTTACCCCCCCCCCCCCCTCCCTCTCCAAACGCAGATTTCAATCCTCAATAAACTTAAAGTCCTCCTATCCCTGCTCGGCATCACTGCATCACCAGCTACGGAAACATTTTTAAACGCAGTCGAAACGACATTGCCAGTAACATTATCGGATTTCACTGTAGTATCGGATAATCATTTTATTCACAGCTGTTCGAGCCTCGATGGCAGCAACATCAGGTGCATGGTTGTCGTCCAACTTATCCAAGTTCGCCTATAAATGAATAACAGCACCAATAATAGCACTACATTAAAATCACACGGGCACGGATCAACACTTCACTCGACAAAATTCTGAACACTATATGCAACTGACCGGTTCGGGTCTTCGAATCAGTAGGCACGCATCCGCCACACGCCGCGTCCCGATATCTTGCACACCGCCAAGTGCACGATTTTTCTTCTTCGTAAATAAAGTTATATAAATGTCCATTCAATGACATTAAGGGTTTTCCCCTTTGGCTAAAAAGTTATTTCAGCGGCATCGTGCGTGCACGTCACGCCCTGAGGATCGTTCAATACTGGAATCGGACACAACTGTCTGGCAGTCGTGATATTATACCATTATAAACCATAATGATATTATCACTTCATCTTTTGACTCGTCTCATGTAAACAGTCATTCTCTTTTAGCATTTATCCAATACAGTTGCGAGCACAATAATATTATAATAGTATTGTAAGCGAATACACGATTACACGACTTACTCGAATAATTTACTTCCACCTATTTTGTTTGGCGTTTTGTCGTTGGCGAATAGTCGCATCGGCGTTTTGTTGCTCGGCGATTTGGTTACGGCAAGTTGACGTGTCACCCGATGGGAAATATGTCTAAAATTATTAGCAATCACAACAAATCAGGCAACTTATCAACCAGCCAGCCAACCAACGACAACAAATTCGATACTCTGGATTCTATCGACTTTTTTTTATTTAAAAATTTTTTTTCTCGTTTTCAGGTTATTTCTACTTCAATGTTAGGAAAAATGACCTATAAAATAAAGTAAAACCAGATAAAGGTAACGGAATCGTAAATACGCCAAAGAAGCGAATTATTTCACATTTTATCTCTGTAATTCGTTCCTTGACAATGAATTTTTCTTCGCTGGTCATAGCTTTCGGACCGAAGAACTGCACGAATCTTGGATTCCAACGTCTTATTTTGTTCGTATTGGACTCCATTCTGGTATGATTGTGAGGATTGATGTTGAGCGTGGTAAAGTATTATTATGGTGACCTATTATTCACCTGGTTTTCCATAAAACTTGTTTTCTTATAAGGTTATAGGTTGCCACAATATTTTGGAGCGTTTGGAAAGAAAATTTCACACTTCTACTGGAATGCGCTTCTGTATGAAGAAAATGAGACATCAGAATTGAAGATCTGGTGTCATCGTATGGTCCAAAAGCTACGATAAGTGAAACATTTTGTGATAGATCTCGCAGCGTTCAGATACCCCATATGGCTCTGAGATAACGTCAAATGATACGTAAAAATAGGTATTCCATGATGATGAAATATAATTTAACCCTTTGCGGACGTGTGTCCACTCACAGCCACCAAAACAAAGGCTTTTGCTGGGTAATACGACCGCAAAGGATTAAGTATGGATTGATAGTGTCACAAATATAATGTTTTCCTCTTTTTTCTTGGAGTCACTTGGCCCCTTCATATTCGTGCAAAATCCCGAGATGTTGCAACTTTTTCTTCATGTTTCCAGCTGCCAAATGTTTGATTCAATTAAAGAATCATCTCTTTCGTAATTTTTATCAATGATTTGCATCCGAATGAAATATAATTACTGTATCTCTGCGAAAAATAATGCGTCTTTTATGAATCAGGGCTTTTTAGAGTTTTTATTTTTATGAAGAACGAAAAAATCCCGAGATCTGTTTCGCTTTTTGCTGCTACATCTTCAATGGTTGAATATCGAGGGAAATCATTTTTTAAGCTTTTATGATATTTGAAAACATCTGTAGATTCAGAAAAATTTCGAAAAAAGTGGGTATCACGACTTCCGTTTTATCCAATTACCTAAGTAATAAACAATCAACAATATTTCGTAAACCCAACCATGCTCCGTCCCTATGATAGGCCATGGATAACGCTCATGCCGGCGGTACCATCGTTCAAATATCGTTAATTATTTTATACCAAGGTAAATGTGATACATAAGTCGCGATTCCACCTTTTTCGAATTTTTTCACCCTACCAATGTTTTCAAATCTCATAAAGGATAAGAAAGGACCGAAAAATGACTATTCCAGGTGTTTGACCGTTGAGGATATAGCAGCAAGAAGCGAAACAGGTTTCGGATTTCTCTTTTCATTTATGAAAATAAGAAATTTTAAAGAAGCCCTGATTCAGAAAAGACGCATACTTTTTGGCATTCGAATCTTCTTTATTGATAAAAAAACACGGAAAAGATGATTCTTTGATGAAATCAAACATTTAACAGCTGTGAACATAATCAAAAAAATCGCAGCAGCTCGGGATTTTGCACGAATATTAAGGACGCTATCGACTAAAAAAACATTGAAGATTTTGCTATTTTCCACGAGGTCGTGGCCTGATAATTAAGGGGGGATCCTGCTTTAGAAGAACTAAAAATAGCTTTTTTCGCGAATTTTTTTTGAAAGGACAAAAACAACTTAGCCGAGTGAACTTAGGGGTATAATTCCTTATGTATTTTAAGTGTTAAAATTATTTTTTCCAAGTAGATACCATAATAAACTAGGGAGTAATGAGCCCTTTCCGTGCCACTATAGTTTCCAATTGTGGTGACAGACGCAGTTCGCAATTATTGCCTGAAACAAAAAAACCAAAAAGATTCCGAGTTATCATATATTTTTCTTATAGGTGAACTGAGGGAAACCTTAAAAAACTATTTTTAAATAATTTTTACAGCACGTTGAAGTTTTTTTTTACAATTTTTTTTCCAAAACTCTTAAAAAAGCAATGATTTCATGATTATTTTAACCATTTCTTAGTTCACCCAGAAGATAAATATATGATAATTCAAAATCTCCTTGATTTATTTGTTTCAGACAATAAGTAAGAAGTGCATCTGTCACGACAATTGGAAACTACAATGGTACGGAAAGGGCTCACTCCTCTGCAGTTTATTATTGTATCTACCCGAAAAAAATAATTTATACACTTCGAATACATAAGGAAATTCACCGCAAAGTTCCCTTGACTAAGTTGTTTTTTTTCTTTTCAAAAAAATTCGCGAATAAAAGCTATTTTTAGGTCTTCTAAAGCAGGATCCCCACTCGAAGATTTGGAAAACGCCATTTTCTTACATGTTGTGAAAATGCAAATTATTTCTGGAATTTTTTATTGTGAAATCTCTTGTACGCATTTCAAAACGAATTATTTTACCTTCACAATAATACCCAGGCAGTTATCGTACGATTATTGTTTCAGGAGGTACAGGAGCTTGTAGTCATCAATGTGTTTCGTGCTTTGATAGTGAAAACCTCGGATGAAAAATCGCACAGCAATGAATAAAACATCATCTTCAAAGAAAATGAACGAGCTTTCGAACGGTGTTAATGAATTTTTCGACTACATTTTTTTCCTTCAATGATCCCTTAATTTTCATAAAAATTAAAGGATCATTCCCTTGTTTGCTTCAGCCCATGGTGTAGAGGGAAATGGCATGATATTAATAATAAACCTTTGACTCCAAAATTATAAAAGTCAAGCTCTTAAACCAGTTGTGAATCATCTGAATCCAACTATTCTTCGCGGAGATATAGATGCCTGGAATTGCAAGAAATTTTGGCTGTTATCAAGTAGTCCTTTTAATGTTTTAAGAAGCGTATGTCAAGCTATAAGCTTTATCTACCGCAATTTTCGAGTTATTGAAATATTTGATAAGCTTGAATTTGAATGACTAGGGAACAATTGTCGATCTTTAGTGCATGCATAATAGATTGAATTCTTACGTTGTTGTTGGTGAGAATGCCGACTATCATAGGGGAAATAATACCGGCAGCATTGACGATGAGTCCGGCAATTCCGAAGAGGATTGACGCGTAATTGGGACTGAGGTCAACAAAATTGGATATCGTTCCCGCGGACAATGTGCCGTTTAGCGCTGTACCTAATATCATGAACAGGATAGCTAGTATTGGCTTGCAGCCACTAAGGCTGAGACCAACAACCATCGCTGCTTGACCACCGGTTCCTATTATTGTTGCTAATTTTCTCACTGCCGTTCGTGACATCTTTTCCGTTCTCAGCAGCCAATCGCTGAATGTTGCATAGGAATAAGCGAACCCGAAGAGAACCAGATGTGGCACTCCCGAAAGTATCCCAGTCTGTAACGATATCTGCGTGAAAAGGGGCGGTCAAACTGTTCGACCTATTCCCACTCCTTTATTTGTAATTCTTCTTCAGATCATTATAATCACGGACGCGGGTAATAATCGAAATTTTATATTACTTATACGGGGAAATGCTATATCAGAAACTTCTATTTATAATATTCATACTATTAAATCCACAAGCTATACCTGTGAAACAAATCGTATGATACAAATCCATCAGCAGTTACAATTTGATTCAAAATTTGTTCATTGTTAATAAAAATCCTGAGCCACGTAATTCTATTGGAATACATTTTTTATTGATGAACCAATTGAACCAGCTCATATCGAAAACATAAAATAGGTATGAAATCGTCATCTTTTCGTAGTTTGTAGGAAGTCGTCATGATGACATAAAAAAACTATCATGAGCTAATAATTGTATATGGTGCAGCGAGGAGGCAAATTAGAATTGTTAACGACGAGCGCGTTTTGTTCTTAGCACGGGTCGTAGACGAGCGCGTTAGGCAAAGACGAGTTTTGCATGGAATACTTTATATAACAAAACCATGTTTTCCGAGATTGATCGAGCTAATTAACAGTGGGGGGGTTATAATTTGAAGTGGGACTATGTATGGCGTCTGTCTTACGGCGCTGCCGATCAGATCGAGTTCGATGTTTTCCTGTTGTTGGCACGCAAAAATCGTCTCCCCCGCTTAACACAGTTGCGGAGGGAAATATTCACGGTCTCCGTGGTATTATAGGAAACAATTGCTGGAAAAAAGCGAGGAAAACACTGCCACGTTCTATAAAGAATTTTTGTTCCCAAGTTTGAAGAAATATGTATGTATGGAATTTTGATAGCAATGCCCAAATAGAGTAATGAATTGTAAATTTAATTTAAAGATAATTGTTCAACTTGGAATCGTATAATAATTTAGATCCTCTTCTCATTTCATTTTTCTCTTATGAAAGCTAATTATAATCATTAGTGATGGCTTAAATTTTTTATTTTTCATTGAAATATGACATTAAGTACGCAGATTCGTTTTCACAAAATATAAATAAAAGAAAAATCAATTAAGATGATAAGAAATCTTACCCGGGCCAAAACCTCTTCAGGCAGCGTAGATAAGACGGTATCGATCGGGATAGGAAGGATACGAAGAGATAGCCATCTGGAGCAACAAGGAGAGCAAGCCTACGAGACGAGGAGTAGGGAAGCTCTCCAAAACATATAAAAGGCCGAAATAGTGGCCCAAAACTCACTCTTCTTCGAGTCGTCAAAGACCTGGAAAACCGCTGCTCGCCTGCTCATCCGACTAGTAGCTACAGCAGTAGTGGTCAGACCACAAGCGAGCCCAGGTACCAAGGCGAACACCTGCCCAAAATCGACAGGAAGAAATTTGGATGGACTCTCGACGCACCCATCAACGTCGGATCATCATAAAATTCGAAGAATTAATATCTTTTTCATATTTTTTTCAGCGAGGAGGATCGTAGGTAGATTGTATTTTTTTCAGTCAGCCGACACAAATTTCAACCTCCCTCACTTACTGATACACTCTTATCTCTCCTTAATACCCGAGTGAATCTAAGGCTCGTGACGACTGTCCTGACGACGGGACGACTGCCACCCCCAGATGCCACTCCGATCACCGGTGGAAACACTCGGGACTCGTAGCGACTGTCCTGGCGACGAGACGACTGCTGCCCCCGAGTCTCCTGTAACGAATTTTCCCTCACGCTACACGGCTAAAATTGGATCGGTATCTTCTCTTTTTTTATGGCGCTCTCGCGCCAGGGAAACACCAAACCCAAGTCAAGCTGGTTTGCACCGGCCAGCTGCAGCCTTGCTCCCTGGTAGAGTGGCCGGATTCGTGGATTTCCGTGCAGTTTCTATAGGTCCAAGGGGAAAAAACTGTTAGCGTCAAATCAGAGTATAATACAATATAATTTTCCCCGGTCCAACACGCTCAAACAAAGACAAAAAGAAATAACGCTGCCCCAATTGGCCACACACACGCATACAGACACGCACAACGCACGCTTGCTCGCTCAGCGCTCGCCGTGGTCCAACCGGGACGATCACACTCCCTCACAATCGAAACAAAAGGTAAGACAAAAAAACATAGAACCGTGACAGGCACACTCTCCCCAATTGCAGCACCTCAGTCCGCTGCTCCACAAAAGAAGAATTACAAATAAAAAAACATAATAAATAAATTACTTCGTGTTCCTCACGCATACATCCACACCCGATCAACCCGGTTCCCCACACACTCAACCGCCGGAACAGAACGGGAAAAATCGCAAAAGGTGGCTGCCGAATACCCGCCGCCGGCGAATACCCGCGCTGAAATTGAATTTCTTACCGAACTGCCGCCGAATCGCACAATACAAATCCCGAGACACACGAAATAGCGGAACTCACCGATCGGCGGTACGAGTCTTTTCCTCGTCTCGCAAGTACTGCTTCGGTAACTTCCAAACGAAATTAGAGGCATCCATTCTCTTCCGTCTCTACGTGGTCGACCGATTAGAGCTTATCTCTCTTTCGTTTCCACCGGACTTGAATCGCACGACGATTTTCTCACGACAGCCTCGATCGCCCTCGCGCGATCCGGCCCGAGGCCCTTCGCCCCACTCCGATCTTATCAACTCGCGCCGGGATCAGGCGACCGACCCTGGCCCCGCGACGGATAGGAGTTCCGGAAGCCCGCGATCTCTTGCACCTTACCCCGGATTGGGCGACGTTTCTTCCCAAATATTTCGAATATAATCGTTGCCGTCGTAGCCTCCGTTGTCGTGGTAGCGCTCCGTATACATTCTTCCGCAAATCACGCCATCCGCGGCAGTTTCACATAAAAAATAAATAAAAATAAAACAATACATATCAATCAATATTTCGACGCGCTCTATTGGCCCTCGTGGATTTGCCGGCGTCGTCGCCGTGCGACCGGTCGGAGTGGGAGTGAGAGAGAAAAGAAAAATTCTCGTTACACGCCATATCCTCACCATTCAGAATTATCAAATCGAAGCCCTCATCTATATCCGAAAAACCCGTGTGAATCTGGGACTCGTGACGACTGTCCGGGCGACGGGACGACTGCCACCCCCAAATTCCACTCCGATCACCGGTGGAAAACTAGGGACTCGGAGCGACTGTCCTGACGACGGGACGACTGCTGCCCCGGGTCTCCACCCCCCTTTCCTCATTTTGGTGGTAAATTTCGGACTCGTGACAACGGTCCTGGCGACGGGACGACCGACACCCCTGAATTTCTCCCTCTCCTTCTCCGAGACTAACAAAACATTGTTCCAAATGAAATAAAATTAACTCAAAGAAAAGAGAAAGGAACAACCCTCCTGCTCGTAGATTTTGTGAGTCAATTATAAAATCTAAACATCACAATTATTGATAGAGTACAAATTATCGTTGACAATTCAAATCAACCGATGGGTTCAGGAAACTTTATAATTTCGGGAGCCACCGTGGGAGGTCAGGAGCTCTCGGCCGGTTGCTGGCATGACTCCCGCGGTGCGCAAACGAGCTTCTAATTTGACCAACTAAATCACGCCTGATCGCGATCGATTTCCGGGTTCTTCCTCACTTCTTGCTCGAGACAACGCGAAGAACGACACGCTTCTTCGGTTCTCTGGTATATCGGTCGCGTCTTACACTCGGTTCTGGTTTATACAGTAGTGTTTACTCCGATCGGTTGCGTCCATTCACGCCCGGCTCAACTCTCGGGTAAACACTTGGGTTTTTCGGTTTCAATTCCAATCATTCTACTTCACACGGAGATGGCTTATTCGTCACTCTTTTCAATTGTCCAACGGTTCAATTGGACGTTTCCTTTCTACCTTCAATTACTTCAGAAATTAACGATTCCCTTCGGTTCATTTTCAACGGTAGTGCGTATTCAGATAATCGAAAGGATTTACGCCTGGTTCGTTTCTCAAGTACACGCTGCGGTTACCATTATTTTGTTATTTTTCCGTTAACCAGTGCAACGAGTTTAATTCATTTTCGAATCCTTTCGCAAAAACAGCAAATCCTTAAAAACATACGTTCGACCATCACCTTACCACCAGATCCGAGGTCTGTTCCCAGGCATGTTGTAGTCCTTCAAGCCGGATCGAGGTGATGAATGGTTGGAAAACTCATGAGATTTGCTAAAAAAGGGTAACATCGAGAGTGCATCGTATAAGGTCCCTATAATATATAGGTCCGTATAAGATAAACGGCCCAGTTACAGACACTTTTAGAGCAGCGATGTCGGATTTTTACTATTCATCGACGCGTGATATAGGTAAAATGAAAAGTAAAGGTTTTAACGCGTGCGTTGAGGCCCCCTAATGAAATTTACCTATGAAACAAGTGAAATAATAAATATGTATTAATAAAATACTTGTTTTGATATAGCTTCTCTGCTGCAGGGGTTAGTGGCACTAGAGAAACATTCATGTCGTTGTTCGTGACACCTACGTGTACTCGATTTATGACACCCTTGGCGCAATTCGTGACACGTATACCTATGTAAGCCTGGCACCCGACGGTCGTAAATATACGACGGATTGACTGGCTGTCGGTCGTAAATATCTAGGTAGGTCATTGTTCGTCATGCAAAAATTTTCGTTTGTCGTGGAACCCAAAAAAAAATATGGAACTCCAAAAATAGCTAGCACCCGACTGAGACGAAACTTAAGGAAAACGGGTAATTCACGTACAGAATCGTTTGTCGTTGATTGTCGTTCCGTTTTATTCGATGTCGTTCGAAAAAAAAAAATTTTTGATTTTTTTTTTGTTTGAAGTGCGGCTAAATGTTTCGTCAGCAGAAATTTGAAAAAAACTTGGAGAGCCATTCGTTTATAAATCGGTTATAAAGGTGTGTGATTCCGATTTGTTTGTTTGTAGTAACTCGAAAATAACCTTTGAACGACATCCTGGCTCCAGAATCGTTTGTCGTTCCGTTATTTTCGTTTGCCGTTACTCGGAATGGACATAAAGTGACATCCTGGCTCCAGAATCGTTTGTCGTCCCGTTATTTTTGTTTGTCGTTACTCGAAAATGAACTTTGAATGACATCCCCGCTTCAAAATCGTTCGTCGTTTCGTTTTTTTCGCTTGCCGTTACTCAGAAATAAACTTAAAGTGCCATCCTGGCTTCAAAATCGTTTTTCGTTCCGTTATTTTTGTTTGTCGTTACTCAGAAATAAACTTAAAGTGACGTCCTGGCTTCAAAATCGTTTGTCGTTCAGTTATTCTTGTTTGTCATTACACAGCAATAAACTTGAAGTGACATCCTGGCTTGGAAATCGTTTGTCGTTCCGTTTTTACGTCTGTCGTTACTCGGAATAGAACTTAAACTGACATCTTGGCTTCAAAATCGATTGTCGTTCCGTTATTTTCGTTTGTCGTTACTCAGAAATAAACTTAAAGTGACATTCTGGCTGCAGAAACGTTTGTGGTTCCGTTATTTTTGTTTGTCGTTACTCGGAAATAAACTTGAAGTGACATCCTGGCTCCAGAATCGTGTGTCGTTCCGTTGATTTAATTTGTAGTTACTCGAGAATAAACATTAAACGACATCCTCGCTTCAAAATCGTTTGTCGTTCGCTTTCTTTTGTTCGTCGTTACTCAGAAATGAACTTAAAGTGACATCCTGGCTTCAAAATCGTTTGTCGATCCGTTATTTTTGTTTGTCGTTACTTAGAAATAAACTTAAAGTAACACCCTGGCTCCAGGATCGTTTGTCGTTCCGTTATTTTTGTTTGTCGTTACTTGAAAATAAACTTAAAGTGGCTCCAGTATCGTTTGTCGTTCCGTTATTTTCGTTTGTCGTTACTCAGAGATTGATTTTAAGTGAAATCCTGGCTTCAAAATCGTTTCTCGTTCCGTTATTTCCGTTTTTCGTTGCTCAGAAACAAACTTGAAGTGACTTCCTGGCTCTAGAATCGTTTGTCGTTCCGTTATTTTTGTTTGTCGTTACTCGAAAGTAAACTTAAAGTAACATCTTGGCTTCGAAATTGTTTGTCGATCCGTTACTTTCGTTTCTCGTTACTCAGAAATAAACTTAAAGTGATATCCTGGCTCCAGAATCATTTGTCGTTCCGTTATTTCTGTTTGTTGTTACTCGGAAATCAACTTGAAGTGACATCCTGGCAACAAAATCGTTTGTCCTTTCGTTATTTTTGTTTGACGTTACTCGAGAATGAACTTCGAATGACATCTTCGAATTCGTTTGTCGTTGCGTTAATTTCGTTTGTCGTTACTCAGAAATAAACTTAAAGTGACATCCTGGCTTTAAAGTCGTTTGTCGTTCCGTTATTTCTGTTTGCCGTTACTCAGAAATAAACTTGAAGTGACATCCTGGCTCCAGAATCGTTTGTTGTTCCGTTATTTTTGTTTGTCGTTACTTGGAAATGAAGTTGAAGTGATATTCTGGCTTCAGTCTCGTTTGTCGTTTCGTTTTTCTCATTTGTCGGTACTTAGATATTGATTGAAAGCGACATCCTCGCTTCAAAATCGTTTGTCGTTACTCGGAAATAAACTTGAAGCGACACCTTGGCTTCAAAATCACTTGTGGTTCCGTTATTTTCGTTTGTCGTTACTCAGAAATTAACTTAAAGTGACATCCTGGCTTCAAAATCGTTTGTCGTTTCGTTATTTTCGTTTGTCGTTACTCAGAAATAAACTTAATGTGACATCCTGGCTCCAGAATCGTTTGTCGTTCTGTTATTTTTGTTTGTCGTTACTTGGAAATAAACTTGAAGTGACATCCTGGCTTCAGTATCGTTCGTCGTTCCGTTATTCTAGTTTGTCGTTACTCAGATATTGATCAAAAGTGACATCCTGGCTTCAAAATCGTTTGTCGTTCCGTTTTTTCCGTTTGTCGTTACCCGGAAATTAACTTGAAGTGACATTTTGGCCTCAAAATCGTTTCTCGTTCCGTTATTTTCGTTTCTCGTTACTCAGAAATAAACTTGAAGTGCCATACTGGCTCCAGATTTGTTCGTTGTTTCGTTATGTTTGTTTGTCGTTACTTAAAAGAAAACTTAAAGTTACATCCGGGCTTCAAAATCGTTTTTAGTTCCGTTTTTCTCGTTTGTCGTTACTCGGAAATAAACCTTAAGTGACATCATTGCTTTAAAATCATTCGTCGTTTCGTTATTTTCGTTTGTCGTTACTCAGAAATAATGTTAAAGTGACATCCTGGCTCCAGAATCGTTTGTCGATCCGTTATTTTCGTTTGTACGTCACTTAAGCTGGCGACACCACAGAGTCAAATCTACTGGAAACCGATGGAATAATTTAAGGTTAATTGGAGGTTGATTAAATGCTCTATTCCCGAATTAAATGCTCCTTTTAAAAAAATAAACTGTGGTCCTGGTGGCTTGAGATCAAGTTGGCGGCACCACAACATCAAGTTCTTATGCAATAAAAAACATAACTAGACCATAATTGGAACCTCATCAGAGGCTCCTAAATGAGCGTAGAATTAATCGATTTGGTTAAAGGAATCGGGAGATGGTCGCATTTTACAAAATTTTGAAAATTAATTTTTTTTTTCAATTTGAGTGCTATAACCCGGGTAGTTTATAGGTCCTAAATATGAACCTCAAGCTGGCAGGTTGGAGGGCACATATGACAATAGGTTCATAGGCTTTTGGATGTCTTGAGAGAGTAGTCGACTAAAATAACCACGATTAATGATAATTTTTTCGAAGTGATTGAAGCATTCAGATTCACAATATCAACGATCGAATTCTTTAATTCCACATGAATTAAGACACCTCGGTCGAATTTCCAGCTTGTCGGGATCCTGTGGATATCGGGGTTAAAGACGGTTGGGGGTGGTTTTCTTGTAAAGGGTTGAAGCATTAAATTAGAAATTAACGGTAATTAGGCGCCTTTTATCCAACATGAATTAAGAGGCCTTACATGGTCGTAAAGCTGGCAACCTCACCAAGTCAAAAAAATGTTTTGATGGCCGTAAATTATAGACGTTTTTTGGTCCTTTCGAATTTTACATTTTACATTCGATCACAACTACCCCTAATGAGATGAGGGTAGCTGTCGAAAAATTTAAAAGACAAAACTCAACTTTCGCACGTAGTTTGAGCTGGGTTTCTGGACTCTCAAATAAGCATCAGTTTCATCAGCACAAGACGTTCTATCCTTTGAAGCTTTTTAGAATGCCTTAGTAGTTTATTCTACATTCAACCATCAATAATTGAACTACCAGGACATGCGAGAATTTTTCAATCGACATACTCCTTGGCATATGATATGCTGTCGCTGAAGGCGCCATACCAGATTTGATTGAAAGAAGTTAAACCGATCGAACATAATTATTTTGGTTTTTTAATTCTCAATTGAAACATTTATAACTGGTTAACTTGTGAATGAAAGTTTTGTTCCATCGACAATACCCGTATGTCAAGCAATATTCTTCAGCTAGAGTCGACATCGTCGGGTTACCAAAGATAAGTCGGTCCGTCAAACCAAATAATTTTTATTTCTAATCGCACTGTGAAATACAGTAAAAGGCGTTTTAGACCGCCCTGGAATCACCCACCCACACTTTCCCACTCTCGTAATAGCCAGAGTGCGAATCCAAAGGCATTTTTGTTTTTCAATCATAAATCAAGGTATTCATAATTGAACAACTCGAAAATCGAATTGTGATATGCTGTCGCTAAGGGCGACAAATCGTATCTGATTAAAAGAAGTTCAATTCATCGAACATAGTCATTTTGATTCTTTAATAATAAACTGAACCATTTATAATTGGTCAATCAGAAAATGGACATGCTGTTCGATGCATAATATTGTAAAATATGTACATTCTGGAGCCAGGATGTCATACTCAGTTCGTTTCTGAGTAACGACGAACAAAAAGAACGGAACGACAAACGATATTAAAGCCAGGATGTCACTTCAAGTTCATTCCCGAGTAACGACAAACGAAAAAAACGGAATGACAACCGATTTTGAATCAAGGATGTCAATAAAAGTTCATTTTCGAGTAACGACAAACTGAAATAACCGAACGACAAACGATTCTGGAGCCAGAATGTCACTTCAAGTTTTTTTCCGAGTAACGACAAACAAAAAAAACAGAACGTCAAACGATTCTGGAGCCAGGATGTCACTTCAAGATTATTTCCGAGTAACGATGAACAAAAATAACGGCACGACAAACGATTCTGAAGCCGGGATGTCACTTTAAGTTTATTCCTGAGTAACGACAAACACAAATAACGTAACGACAAACCAGCCTGGAGCCGGGATGTCACTTCAAGTTTATTCCTGAGTAACGACAAACGGAAAAGACGCAATGACAAACGATTTTGAAACCAGGGTGTCACTTTAACGCATCATCTGAGTAGCGACAAATAAAAATAACGGAACGACTAACGGATCTGGAGCCTAAATGTCACTGTCAGCTTATTTCTGAGTGACGACAAACAAGAATAACGTAACGACAAACGATTCTGGAGCCAGAATGTCCCTTTGAATTTATTTCTGAGTGACGACAAACGGAAATAACGGATCGACAAACGATTTTGAACCCAAGATGTCACTTTAACCCTTTGCGGTCGTATTACCCCGCCAAAGCTTTTGTTTTGGTGGCTGACACTGAGAGATTACGACCTTGGCATTTTTGAAATTTTTGATACTTATCGTACTGAAAGGTCAGCTTTCGAATAACAATTCCCTAAAGCCGTTGGCCCAAATAGCCAGAAGTTTACGAGGAAATCGACTTCGAAATATTTTGAGCGGCTTATGAGGACTAACGAAAATGCTGTTACCAACCAGCCGAATAGCCGAGCGGGTAGCGAGCAAGACGAGTAGTCAGGAGGTCCTTGGTTCGATCTTTGCCATGAGAAGGTTTTTTTTCCATTCATTTAACTTTTCTCTGATACGCGTAAAATTAACGTTTACAATTGTTCGAATTCATGTTTTTTCATTTAAAATATGTAATATAAATTTTGTTTTGGTACAAAAATGAAGAACGTCGGGTAGGGTATTAAGGTAAACGGCCTAGTTTCTGACACTGTCCCAGATTGTGACTCCAACGGCAAAGTTTTAACTGCCATAAATAGAGTTTTTGTCAAATAATAATTAAATTATCGGCTATTTAAAGAGCGTTTTTCACTTTTAATTATTGGGCAAACACACTTTTTTTATGAAATATTTTATAATAGTAATTGACCAGTGAACAGTGTAACACGCGTCTCAGTGGCTCCGCAGCGGCCGTGCTAGACGCTGATTCTAAGTGCGACGACCTACGGAAAACGAAAAATTTGTTCGTACTGTAAGTATAAAACAACATAAAAATGGTATCGACATATTCAGCAGGAACCACACTGTCGATGATATGAAAAATAATTTAACTTTTGGTTAGATATTTGGTTAAATCCGTAGTGCCAATAACTACGTCACATAATTTAGGTTACGTTGCAGTTGTTGACCCTCGACTTGTCACCTGCGAATAGCTTTTTCAATAAGAAAGTGAAATATGTATTATTGTGTCCTTTATTTTACATATTTTGGGTGTAAAGAAGAAAAGGGTTTGAAATTAATTTTTATAACCATTTTTTGCTCTTAATTAAATTTTTTTTTTACATATGTACAGAAAATACAACCCAACAAAAAATCCAATGGGTAAAAAAATGGAGACAAGTACATTTACGCGAGTGCGCTCCAACACGTGCAAAAAGGTGTGAGATCAACTGGAAACATTGAACGCATGTATTTGCATCAAGTACATATTGCTTTGGAAAATGATTTTTAATTTTATAAATTTGAATTTTTTTTAAAACCACAGCAGTACTTGGCGAGCTTTTTTCAAAGTCAAGACAGACACTTAATTACTCAATAATAATGTAAAGATATAGTCTGTCTATTTTAACAAAATAAAGTTACATCTTCTATCGTTGAATAGTAGCTGTCACATATTAACTCGCCAAGTACGGGTCGCACAAGTAACTTCCCGATTGGCGAATTGAAATTCTCTATTATCATCATTAATTAAGTATATTCTCATCGAGTTGAAAATTGGAGTTTCCGTCTTCTCATGGTCCAACATAGATGTATCCAGAAGACACGAAACATAAAAAAAACAAGTACTCGACCAGCCGGCAAATTTCCCGGGGGCATAATATGCCCGGGGGGATATAGTCATTAGTGTGGTCCTTATTGGGGGTTGGAAACAAAAACCATGTGGACCCCCCTCCGATCGGTTGAAAATGATGGACGAAAAATTCCCTACTTTTTTCAGATTTTCATTTCATTCCTATAGCCTCCCTATTTTAAGGTGAAGTTTCAAATTACTCAAAAATGTACATATTCCAGACTGAATGGTATTTGGAGGTTAAGCGTAAGCAAAAAATCTGTAATTTCGAGTATTCCGAAACTGATCATCATGTACTATAATAATTCGTATTTTTCAACACAAAAAATTATTAGATTTTCGAAAAATTATCTGTTTTTGCACTTTGATGACTTTGATAATACGTAGATGATACGTCCTAACCTCGTGCCAAATTTAGACGTCAGGTTCGCTACTCTCAATTGTCGGTAAAGTGTGCTTGGGGGCAATCAAAGCGACCGGGCCCAACATATCCTTACTCCGGCACTGAAATAACTCCATTTTGCCATACCGACAAGTATTATTCTTTCGCTGGGTGAGTGGTTTCCGGTACTCGCCTCAAGCGACGCCAGCTGCGAATGGATTTAGTATACCTTTTTCCCGAGCGGCGCTACTCTAATTCTCAGTTAGTCACGCCGGCTCAATGACTCTTAACCTCTAATTAACATCGCAGATAACACCGAACGCAGATATTATACTGTGGATCCTCTTACATTATTTTGCGCAAACTAAACTTTTTCGTATATGCATTTTGTTCAATAAAACTTTATCGCATTTCCACTCACAATATGGCTGTAAGTTCGGTCAAACACATGTAGCGAGTCGCTCCCTTGTCGGCGCGCGTTCTCCGTTTCTCGCGTCGTCCGCATATACCGATAGACGATAAATTCGTAAATACTCGACAGCCACCTCTGATATCGATTCCGACTGATAGATCGACGAATTCTTAGACCGATTGGCCGCGAGGTGCGCAGCTGATGCTCTCCCACTCTTTAAGTGAGCCCTTATGATCTCGCGACGGCTTGAGTTAGTCGCCCGATAGCGGTTGCCAAGGATAAGTCTGTCTGTATTTCACAAATTGTATTTCCTACTCGCTGGTCCGGTGACGCGCGTGTCCAAGTTAATCACGAGGTAAATATTATATTGGTACATATTTTTGTCCCCTCGCTTCAGCATTAACGCCCGAATTGTATTTAGGACGTCGGGCGACTCCACCACGGCAATTCTTTCGAATTATCCGATCCGTTTGTATTCTGGGAGCACCCACGGCCAACGGATCTCAAGTACATGTCCCGTGCATCGCGGCCATAGCGCTTCGCGCGAACGTCTCGTTTCATCCCCGCACAGATGAGTTGTTTCAATATATTATGTATATGTATTTCGATGTAATTACATCTCATTCGATTAATGCAATAGCCGGGCAAATATTTGCATCGGTGTATGGTCGTGATTCGTATTTAGTATGAGTGAACTTTACTTTGAAATTGGTTGTTTATGGAAATGTTCGAGGAATGAACTCCAATTAATTTTATGTTATTTTGTATACATTAATGGAATGAGCGCGGTTAATAAAATTTCGATACATTTTGTGAATTTGAGATCACCGCTGAAATACAAGACGTCTAGGCACATTTTCCCGTCGTGTCCTCAGAGATATTTCTCTTATAAAAAACATTAAATATAATCAAATATAAGAAACTGAAAACGAATAACAATAAATTTGTTACAAATGGCGCCCGAACAGGGACTTGACAAAGTAAAATTTGAATGATGCGAATGATGTCGAATTATTGTATGGTGATCGAAAGCGTAGCCTGTGTTGACATTTTTTTTTGTTTTGTATTTCTCTAATTGAAACTAGTTCGCTACGCTCTAACACGCTATAAAATTCTATTTTGGTATATCAACCGAAACTCGAATCTCTTTCATGACATCAGCCGTTAATCCGTCTGTTTGGTTTGCAGGGAGACCGCGATAATAATAATCGAAATAATTCCTAGGCTGACTCCGATAAATATTTTTCGTCGAAATAAAACGAATTTCACCAATTTTATAGGCATGGCGTTTCGCGTGAGTGAGCTGCGGAGTGAAATCGAGCAAATGATCGCACGATGTGCCTACTTGGAAGGAACGGAACACCTTGGTCAGTCGGTTACCCATGGGAAACAACTTCGCACAAGCCGTCCTCACGACCAGGGGGATATCCGAATAACCTCCCGAACACCGGTTACGTGTCACTCCGATGGGTTGTTGGGTGAGTTAGGCTGGCTCAATCGCGACTTTTCTGTAGAAAACACGCAATTGCAAAGTCGTGTCAAAAAAATGACGTGAGTCTTTATCACCTTGAATCTGAGAACCGAAGCGCGTTCAACAAACCTCAATCAGAACTGAATTTAAACGGGATTATGAGGCGTTTAGTGAAGATCCGACTGCGCCTCCGAGTCCGAGTAATCAGCGTAAGGATCTCTCGATTAGCACACAGGAATCAGATCCGTATCGGTTACGATTGATGCTACACATTTTCGATATTCCCATAGTTGCACTCGTTGATCAGGGGAGTCAAACTACATGCATTTCGGAATCGTATTATCAGTATTTACAGTCTCATTTCACGTTAAAGGCGTTAAATTTGTCCAATTACGTTATTGCAAGTAAGGATCATCTTAATATCGGTCGGGTGTTGCACCAAGTGTTTATTGACTTCACAATCGGGGTGCAGAAATGTAACGCAGCTTTCTATGTGGTCCGTTATTTGACCGTACCAATAGTGTTGGGTAACGATTTTTTACAAAGAAATAAAGCTAGTTTTAACCGAGTAAGTGGAGCTTTCTGTGTGCAGAATTATCGCGTGCCAATCAGCGATATCACTTCAAGACACAGTTTGTCTGAGCGCGTTCTATCTCGACAAGATGACGACGTACTGTTCTTGGATATCGTCAAAATATGCGAAAAACCCGCTAATACGCTACCGACTCAGAAAAATTCACCTTTTGCGGTAAAAAATGTATCGGGGGATGAGTTATGCTCAGCCGATCCGACCCCAGGGTCGTCCGTTTCTGGGCTATCAACAGTCAGTTGTCCTAGGTATCGCCAAGTGGCCACGTACAACTCTTCCTCGAATTTATCATGCCCTTGTGGCGAATTAAATGATTATATCGACCTGTTAGAATCAAAGCGCTTGCAATATAAAAGCCTGCATGATGCGATGGACCAAATTGATTCACAGTTTAATAGGATTTTGAGAGAAAGTGTCAGTGCTAATGATGATAATTACGCAAGTCGCGCTATCCACAAAGAAAATAGTAGATTGAATAATGAACTTTTGAATGATAAGCATGTCATGGAACCAGTGCAGTCAATTGTTAAGAAAGCTAAGAAGCGGAGGCGGAAAATTCGAAATCATGCGGTTGTCGACGATGACAAACCAACAAATAGTACTCGTAAAAAAAATGAGAAAATTTTGAAATTGTATGTAAATCATGTTTATCATGAAGTCGAAGATTACTTATTGTGTCTCAAAAGTGACATTAAAACTTCCGGTGAGGAAGTACATGTTGATGAGTACGGTGATAATAATGATATACATCATTGGTTAGGTGATGATAATCCTTTGAATTATAACTTGTCTCGTTTGAAATATTGGAATGTTAACTGGCACGAAATGGACACGATCGCGAAACGAATAAGAACGTATTACCTGGTTAATGTCGGAGAAAGATCCGGAAAATACGTATCAGGATCAGGGCTCCTTTGCCGTTTACACCTTCAGGCCGAAGATCACAATTTTTTCCCTGATCGTGGGCTAGGCTCTCAGGAAATTGCTCACGGTGGTCTACAATTCTCGCGCTCCGCCCGCCTGTATACGCAGGGCGAGGATCACAATTTCTTTTTCGAGTCGACTCCCGCCAATACCATTTCACGTTATCATTATTATTTTCTTTCTGCAGGGTCATGTACATTGATCGAGTGATCCTTTGCAAGTTGTTTTCTATCAATTTAGAAGTAGTTTATCGATAAATTAGGGGGATTATATTCAGTAAGCATCAGTAATCCCTCGTCAATCACCGATCCCATACTGAGGAATGTTGAACGCGCTTCGTTTGTGTCTCAGTCAGGCAATTCTCGTGTCGATGGATGAAATTAGCATTACGAGCCGGTCTGACTTATGAATGTGCATTCATTACCGTTCCTTCCAGGTTCACATCTCCAACTGTGATCGGATGGTATTAATGTATCTGGGTACGCGTGTTTGAGTGGTATGACGTATGTTTTCGGCGTTTATTTTGTATAATTGTCGCGTAATCTCCTTGCAATTAAACAAAATAAAAGGGGGATATTTGTAGCGAGTCGCTCCCTTGTCGGCGCGCGTTCTCCGTTTCTCGCGTCGTCCGCATATACCGATAGACGATAAATTCGTAAATACTCGACAGCCACCTCTGATATCGATTCCGACTGATAGATCGACGAATTCTTAGACCGATTGGCCGCGAGGTGCGCAGCTGATGCTCTCCCACTCTTTAAGTGAGCCCTTATGATCTCGCGACGGCTTGAGTTAGTCGCCCGATAGCGGTTGCCAAGGATAAGTCTGTCTGTATTTCACAAATTGTATTTCCTACTCGCTGGTCCGGTGACGCGCGTGTCCAAGTTAATCACGAGGTAAATATTATATTGGTACATATTTTTGTCCCCTCGCTTCAGCATTAACGCCCGAATTGTATTTAGGACGTCGGGCGACTCCACCACGGCAATTCTTTCGAATTATCCGATCCGTTTGTATTCTGGGAGCACCCACGGCCAACGGATCTCAAGTACATGTCCCGTGCATCGCGGCCATAGCGCTTCGCGCGAACGTCTCGTTTCATCCCCGCACAGATGAGTTGTTTCAATATATTATGTATATGTATTTCGATGTAATTACATCTCATTCGATTAATGCAATAGCCGGGCAAAGATTTGCATCGGTGTATGGTCGTGATTCGTATTTAGTATGAGTGAACTTTACTTTGAAATTGGTTGTTTATGGAAATGTTCGAGGAATGAACTCCAATTAATTTTATGTTATTTTGTATACATTAATGGAATGAGCGCGGTTAATAAAATTTCGATACATTTTGTGAATTTGAGATCACCGCTGAAATACAAGACGTCTAGGCACATTTTCCCGTCGTGTCCTCAGAGATATTTCTCTTATAAAAAACATTAAATATAATCAAATATAAGAAACTGAAAACGAATAACAATAAATTTGTTACACACAAGAATAAGTATCTCGTCGGAAACCTGGAACCAAAAATCGATGGAGATCAATGACCATCAAAACGACAAGTCCTCAAAGTGTTGTTTTACAACATTCATTTCGTGCATTCTGGAAGCAATGCTCGAGTAAGTGCTAAAACTGTCATAGACGAAGTAAAGGTATTCTGGACAAAAGCTGGGTTACCTATTCAACGCGACCATCGGTGCAGGAACAAATTGTTGAGCCTGCATCAAGAATGGTCTACATTGCATAAAAATGCCGGAAAAAACATCGAATTTTCTAAAAGAAAAAATATTTTCTTCTGAACTCGACAATTTATTCGACATTGCTTCTGGTGATATCGTTGAAAAAATTGATCAGAAAAGGAGAGACTTTTCGGAAAATCAACGTAAAGATGGTCGCGTTGGCTTTATCAGCGAGATAGAGAGCCATTCTAAACAAATAGAAGCTACACAAAAACAAAAAGAAGATCTAATGCTTCGACAACGTGAGAAAAGCCAAATGGAAATTGATATATTGGGTAAGATAACGTTTAATATGATTAAATCATATGCTATCGCAATTTCTAAAACGGGAAAAAACATTTCGTTCGACGTATATAATTCATGTGTTGTATAGTTACCGAGTTTTTGATTTGATAGTTCACAAACACACTTTTGTTATTCAAGAGTAAGTTCCTAGTTATATTAATTATACGGCATCATGACAATTTATTTCAGATGAGTTTGTGGAGCTAGCATCAACTGACGAAGGGCCTTCTCAGTATTTAAGTCAAAGGAGTATTGGCAGTTATTCAAGTGTGGTTATTGACAGTGACAATAGTGACGAGAGTGAAGCGGGTCCATCAGATCGAAAAAAAATTCCAGGAACCATAAACATTTTTGAAAACCAGGAAGTCGTTGCTGCTCTGGACAAATGCAAAGTAAGCGACAGAGATGCTGTTCATCTTGTTAGTGCAATAGCAGATTCATTGAGTGTTGATCTAAGAACTTTAACGCTCAATCGATCATCAATTCGAAGGTATCGGCAAAAAATACGTAAGATCAAGGCCGACCACATCAAAGAAGTTTTCATGGAAACTGAATTAAATGCCCTTGTTCTCCATTGGGACGGGAAACTTTTGTACGATTTGGTTAAAGAAGAAATGGTTGACAGACTACCCGTTGTAGTATCAAACGGCAAAACTGAAAAACTACTTGGTGTACCAATGGCAAAAGATGGCAAAGGATTAACTCAAGCAGAGGCAGTGTATTCAGTTCTTGAAGATTGGGGGCTTCACACTTCTGTGAAAGCTCTTTGCTGTGATACGACGGCGTCAAATTTAGGAGTGAAGAAAGGTGCAGCAATTTTAATAGAGCAACTTCTGAAGAGAGATTTATTGTTTCTGCCTTGCGGACATCATATATTTGAATTAGTTCTCCGCAGCGTGTTTGAAAAGAAAATGCCTGGGACGATAGGGCCGAATGTTCTTCTCTTTCAAAAATTTCGCAACGCCTGGAAAACGATTAATCAAACAAAATATAAAACTGGATTGGAAGATAAAACAGTTCTGCTACTACTAACATCAGAGCAAATCGAAAAAATAAGTTCATTTGTACGAAGTGCACTCCAAAATCAACAACCCAGGGATGACTACAAGGAGCTCCTTCAGTTAACCTTAATTTTTCTCGGACAGGTTCCATCAAATGGAATTTCCTTTTATTTTCCAGGAGCTTATCACCATGCACGATGGATGGCAAAAGCCATAGATTGCTTAAAATTATTTATCTTCCGAGAAGAATTTAAAATGACAACAAAAGAACTAGAGGCAGTCCGTGATACGATTGGTTTACTTGCCCGCTCGCGACGTAAGCACCAAATCATGATCTTCACTTTTTAAAAAAGCTCTACAGGTCAATTGACGAAGAGGTGTCGACAGCCACACTGAAGAAATTTATAAATCACCTATGGTATCTAAATCCGGAAGCAGCCGCAATGTCATTTTTTGACGACACTGTATCCCTTGAGGTGAAACGAAAAATGGTATTGAAGTTAAGTCCTATCGAAGAGATTGATGATATTTATCCCAAGCGAATCCGAGTAGACTTCGATGACATAAATACTTTTTGCGAAAAGCAAATTGATAGTTTCATCACACCTCAATCAAGAAATTTTTTTCTGAGATTTGGTATTGTTGATGACTATTTGAAAGTCGATCCAGCTCATTGGGATCAAAATCAAAGTTATCGAAACGGATGGAATGTTGTAAACCATTTGCGGAAAGTGAATGATGCAGCAGAAAGAGGAGTCCATTTGTTTTCCGAATATAACAATCTTCTAACGAGAAACGAAGATCAAAAAATGTTTGTAATGCAAATCGTCAGTGAATATCGGAAAATGTTTCCCGACTCAAAAAAAGAGACAATTTTGGGAAAATTCTAATCGTTTTGTATTTTTAATTAATTTTGGTAGACGAATAAAATAAAATATGAATTTAAAAAAATCATTTATTTTTTTTTTACCATTTTGAACCAATATGACGGGCTTTAACATGGAAATGTTATTAGACCCTACATAAAAACCACTGTGATGTTCGCGGTAATGAAATTAATTTCTCGTTAAGTCGATAAGATCACGCTTGAATCTGCACGACAGCGCTAACTCGTGGAGTAAATTTCTTAAAGACGCGTTTTTTGCGAAATAATATTTCAAACTAGGTTATAAGAAACATAAATAACATAATTCGATAGGTCTGGAAATACGAAAATTTGTGAAAGAACTAGCATTAATTAAACCAATATACTTCAACTTTTAACGAAAAAATACTCGAGTTTCCATTGAAACATAGACTCCACATTATTTTACATAGAAAATTGGCATTGATTTATTCCGCACCATGATCAAATAAATAATATGACAGTGCTGCGTATTATCAAAGTCATCAAAGTGCAAAAACAGATAATTTTTCGAAAATCTAATAATTTTTTGTGTTGAAAAATACGAATTATTATAGTACATGATGATCAGTTTCGGAATACTCGAAATTACAGATTTTTTGCTTACGCTTAACCTCCAAATACCATTCAGTCTGGAATATGTACATTTTTGAGTAATTTGAAACTTCACCTTAAAAGAGGGAGGCTATAGGAATGAAATAAAAATCTGAAAAAATTAGGGAATTTTTCGTCCATCATTTTCAACCGATTGGAGGGGGGTCCACATGGTTTTTGTTTCCAACCCCCAATAAGGACCACACTAATAACCATATATAATCGGGAAGTTGAAAAAAATCCGAAAAAAAAAATAATTTTGAAAAGTTTAAAAAAAATTTTTTTTTAAAATTTTCTCCGGATCGCAGTATTAGTCTTCAAGAAAGTGTTGGCGAAAGAATTTTAAAATTATGTTTTTTCAAAAAACCAAAAAAACTACTCGACGGAACTGGACCAAAATCTAATCAGCTCTAAGTGCCAGCAAGACACATCGATTGCATCGTCGATTATTACGATCGCGTCATTAGTTTTGGAGGAAACGTTAATAACAAATTGATCACATACGTACGAACAAACGTACGCACGTCCGTGCATACGCACAAACACACACACACACACACACACACACACACACACACACACACACACACACACACACACACACACACACACACACACACACACACACACACACACACACACACACACACACACACACACACACACACACACACACACACACACACACACACTCACGCACGCACGCACGCACGCACGCACGCACGCACGCACGCACGCACGCACGCACGCACGCACGCACGCACGCACGCACGCACGCACGCACGCACGCACGCACGCACGCACGCACGCACGCACGCACGCACGCACGCACGCACGCACGCACGCACGCACGCACGCACGCACGCACGCACGCACGCACGCACGCACGCACGCACGCACGCACGCACGCACGCACGCACGCACGCACGCACGCACGCACGCACGCACGCACGCACGCACGCACGCACGCACGCACGCACGCACGCACGCACGCACGCACGCACGCACGCACGCACGCACGCACGCACGCACGCACGCACGCACGCACGCACACACACACACACACACACACACACACACACACACACACACACACACACACACACCCACACACACACACACACACACACACACACACACACACACACACACACCCACACACACACACACACACACACACACACACACACACACACACACACACACACACACACACACACACACACACACACACACACACACACACACACACACACATACAAACATTCTGCTAAAAATAGGCTCAAATTACCCCAATGACCTTAAAACGTGAAGATTTGACAGAAAAACGATTTACGATTTTCGGGGTCATTACAATAACTTTCCTATAATTAGGAAGTTAAAAATATAAGTGCTCGACTACCTGGCATATGCCCCGGGGGCATAATATGCCCGGGGGGATGAAGTCGCCTATAATCAGGAAGTTATGAAAAATCCAAAAGAAAAAAAAACAATTTATTAAAGTTAAAAAAAAAATTTTTTTAATTTTCTTCGGATCGCGTTATTAGTTTTCAACGAAATGTTTACGAAAGAATTTTGAAATTATGTTTTTTGTAAAAAACTAAAAAAACTACTCAACCGAACTGGACCAAAATCTAATCAGCTCTAAGTTTCAGCAAGACACATCGATTGCATCATCGATCATTCTGATCGCGTCATTAGTTTCTGAGAAAATTAGTTTCTGAGAAAACGTTTACGAAAAATTGATCACATACGTACGTACGTACATAATCACATACACACACACATACAAACATTTAGTTTAAAATAGGCTCAAAGGACCCCAGTGACCTCGAAACGTGAAGATCTGACGAAAAAACGATTTTAGATTTTCGGGGTCATTACAAGAACTTCCCCATAAACGGGAAGTTGCATAACGGAACGACAAACGATTTTGAAGCCAAGATGTTACTTCAAGTTCATTTCCGAGTAACGACAAACAAAAATAACGGAACGACAAACGACTTTGAAGCCAGGATGTCACTTTAAGTTTATTTTTGAGTAACCACAAACAAAAATAACGGAACGACAAACGATTTTGAAGCCAAGATGTCACTTTGAGTTTATTTCTGAGTAATGACTCACGGAACGACAAATGATTTTGAAACCAGGATGTCACTTTCAGTTTATTTCGGAGTAACGACAAATAAAATTAACGGTACGACAAACGATTTTGAAGCCATGACGTCCCTTTAAATTTATTTCTCAGTAACGACAAACGGAAAAAACGGAACGATAAAGGATTTTGAAGCGAGGATGTCATTCAAAGTTCATTTTCCAGAAACGACAAACGAAAATAACGGAACGACGAACGATTCCGGATCCTGGATGTCACTTCAAGTTCATTTCCGAGTAATGACAAACAAAAATAACGGAACGACAAACGATTCTCGAGCCAGGATGTCACTTTAAGTTCATTTCTGAGTAACGACGAACGAAGATAACGGAACGACAAACGATTTTGAAGCCGAGATGTCACTTTAAGTTCATTTCCGAGTAACGACAAATGGAAAAAACGGAACGACAAACGATTTTGTAGCCAGGATGTCGTTTAAAGTTTATTTTCGAGTTACGACAAACAAACAAATCGGAACCACAAACGTTGAGAAACCGATTTATGAGCGAGAGTCTCCCTAAGTTTTTTTGAATTTCCGCTGACAAAACAATTAACCGCACATTAAAAAAAAAAAAAAAAAAAATCAAAAACTCAGTTTTTTTGGAACGACAAACGAAAAAAACGGAACGACAATCAATGTTTGCCCACGCACCATCGAGTCAAGCTATACGCAAATTCGGAATCCGCGAAGCTCTCTTGACGCCTTCGTCGTCAACAACTTTTTTTTGGTGCTTCGACTCGGGCTCCGTAACGGTAGTATTAGCCCAATCGTGCAAACAACCGGTCGCAAACGGCGTTCTGTTCTTGTATCAATTCCATATAAATCCTTTATTAAACGTTCTTAAACTATTATCAGTTTCTCTATAAATTCGTGTACCGTGAATTAATTATTTACTCAATATTCCACCTTATCCCCACTTCCGTCTCGAACTAATTTCGCGACATTTTGTTCAATCAACGACAACCGAATTTGTACGTGAATCACCCGTTATATTTAAGTTTCGGCAAAGTCGGGCGCTGGCTATTTTTGAAGTCCCATAAATTTTTTGGGTTCCACGACAAACAAAATTTTTTTTACGACAAACAACGACCTACCTCAATCTTTACGATCGACGAAAAAAAATTTTTTTTTTCGAAGTCGGGTGCCAGGTTCACATAGGTGACACCTATGCGTAACTAAAAAATGCTTTGACGAAGCAGGTGACAAGGGGTATGTCTCACAGTTCAGAATCTCATTCGGCCGAAAACGAATATATAGAGATAGTAGCGTAGCTCGTTGTACCGCGTGAAGATGGTTATTTCCTACACCTAAATAACCTATATATACGTTTTCAACCGAATGAGATTCTAAACTTTGAGATCTTTCCATGACAAGTCGAATATCAACAGCTGCAACGAAATCTCAATTATGTGACATAGTTATCGACACTACGGATTTAACCAAATATCTACCGAAAAGTTGAATTATTTTTTATCTCATCGACAGTCTGGTTCATGCTGAATATGTCGATACCATTTGTATGTAATTTTATCTTTACAGTACGAACAAATTTCCGATTTACGTACATTGTCGCACTTGCTATCAGCGTCTAGCACGGCGGCTGCTGAGCCACTGAGACGCGTGTTACACTGTTCACTGGTCAATTTCTATAGGGAGTGTGCAGCTTTGCAAGTGGCGCCGTCCTGGTGGCTGGCAGTGGCAGCCACTCGACTCGACTTTTCAAAGAAAACTGCCACAATTCACGTTATTCGTTTATTTTACGAAGAAGATCGAGCATTATTTCACATCCCACTGCGAACTAGTTGATACAAGTTGATAGGGGACACCTTTTCAGCTGGCGCTACGCGCGGCGCTTTCTTCGTTGGCCCGTAAGCCCCGCCCCGCTGTACAGTCCCAATTATGAAATATTTCATTAGAAGACGTGTGTTTGTGCGATAATTAAAAGTGAAAAACGCTCTTTAGTTAGCCGATAATTTGATTATTATTTGACAAAAACTATATTGATGGCCGTCAAAACTTTGCCGTCAGGATCACAATCTAGGACAGTGTCAGAAACTAGGCCATTTACCTTATCTCGACGAGTGAAAAGTACGCGACGACCTGTTCTCTTCGCTCGCTTTTCGTGGATCTTCTTCGTTCGCGCTCTCTTACACTCTACGGCTTCGGCATACGCGTTCGTTCTCGCTCACACTCGCAGCGCAGCAAGCTCGAGTGTTCGACCTTCTTCGCGGAATAGTTCGCGGCTTGATTCACTCGGACGCTACGCTTCGTGTGTGTGTGTAAGTACCTTGGTCTCGTTCACGCTCGGACGCTTCTTCGTATAGTGCGCGTGGTCTCACATAGACTGCTCGCGGATAGCTTCGCACGGATGCTACGCTTTGTGTATGTGCGTGTACCTTGTCCTCGTTCGCGCTCCGACGCTTCTTCGTACAGTGCGCGCGCTCTCACACAGACTTTTCGCGGGTTCTTTGTGTATCGTTCGCGGCTCGCCTCTTACGAACGCGACCCAAAGTGTGTGTGCGGGTACCTTGGTCTCGTTTGCGCTCGGACGCTTCATTGTATAGTGCGCGCTCTCTTCCACACCCGGTTCGTAGATTTTTCGTGCGATAGTGTGCGGCTTGCCTCTCACGGGGGCGACGCAAAGTGTGTGTGCGCGTACTCCAGCCTCGCAGATTCAGATACCCTACGGTGGGTAAATTTCTTTTTCGTTTTCTTTCGTTGCGGTGATTCTCCGTTTGAGTTCGCTTTCGGATTAACAGTTTCAACTCCGACAATTTTCGGTATTTTCGAATTCTCGTCGGTTTTCGTTTGACACTCAGTGCGCGTCGATTGTTTTGACAGCTGGTCCACTGCGACTTATTAAATCTTTCGCGATTATCCGGTTTCTTCGCATTTTCATCGGTTTTCGCCCTTCAAATTCAGTGCGCGTCGATTAATTTTGTCATTGTGTGCATCGCGATTTCTTCGATATTTCGCGATTTTCCGGTTTCTTTGAATTTCTATCGGTTTCCATTCCTCAAACTCTGTGCGCGACGAGTGCGTTTGACAGCTGGTGCATTCCGATTTATTTCGGAATCTCTTGATTTTCCGGTTCCTTTGATTTTTGATCAGTTTCGGTGAGTTTTTTTGACATTTCGGTGAGTTTCAATTTATTCAAACTCCGTGACTTCCGGTTTCTTCGATGCTCCTCGGTCTTCATCTTCAAAACTCGGTGCGCGTCGACTGATTTTTGACATTTCGGTGCATTTCAATGTATCCAAACCTTCGTGTGTTTCGGATTCTTCGTATTTTCGTCGGTTTTCGTCTTCGAAACTCATTGCTCGTCGATCAACTTTTCGACATTTCGGTGCGTTTTAATTTATTCAAAGATCGTGTGTTCCGGTTTCTTCGATTTTCGTCGGTCTTCGTCTTGGAAACTCGGTGCGTGTCGATTGATTTTTTGACATTCCGGTGCGTTTCAAATTATCTAAACTTTGTGACGTTTTCCGCGTCTTCTGACAGCTGGTGCATCTCGAATACTTTCTACTTCCGTATCTTTCGGTTTTTTGAGACTTCGTGGCTCTTCGGTTTTGGCATTCAGTACGCCTCGATTAATTTGACACTCCGTGTGTTCGATCTTCGGAAATTCCGTGATGTTTCCGTTTTTTGCCATTTATTGCGGGTTCGATTATTTCCAACTTCCGTGTTTCTCCGGTCTGTCAATTTTTTGTGGCGTTTCCGCGTTTTTTACAGCTGTTGCGTTTTGATTCTTTTCAACCTTCGCGTTTTTCGATTTTTCGACATTTCGACGTTCCGGTTTTTTTGACACTTCGTGTTCCTCGGTGTTTTGACATTTTGTGACACTCCAGTGCCAGCCGTTTTCGTCACTCTTCGACAATGGCAACACGTCACCGCCAAGCAGAGATGGCTTGCTTCAATTGCCTTGGTCCCTACTCGGCCATTAGCTGCCGAGTCATGGGACGATGCTTCGAATGCAACGGACAACATCACATGCTGGTTCACCTCCCGTCTAGCTCCCCTACTATCAGCAACTCCAGACACCCCTCAACCTCTCAGGGCTCTGTGAATCAACATTCGACTTCGAGATCAACGGCAACTTTGTCACCAAACGAGCCTCAGGCCTGACTTCATAAAAGTCAACGATGCGACGCAACTTCCGCGTTCCAACTTTCGGGTTCAAGAGAACCCGGATTATCTCTTAGCGTCACCTCACTCAACTTTCGTCGGCACCTCAACTACGAATGCTTCAACCTCGCCGACGGGTCGATCTATGGTCTTGCTGGCCACGAGCCAAGCACCAATCCCCACCAATCTTCACCTCGTCATCGGGCACTCCACATCGGATCCCACTTCATTGACCCTTGTTTTGAGTTCTCATCCTTCTCAGAACGCAGGGCGCAACTTCTTCGGCTTTAACGGACGACCGCTTCAATCCCACTACGCGGAATCGGCGGTCAGGCAGCGGGACAGACGCGGGAAGCAACCATCGTCACTCTCTCATCACTTCATGATCCGACTTCAATCTTCACGACCACAGCGTTCATCCTGAACGATCGACTTCACCACTGCCTTGCTTCCACACTTCGGGTCAAGGAAAACATCTTTGAGGACTGCATCTGACCGACTCTGACTTCCTGAAACCGGGACCAATTAATTCCATCATCGGAGCTGATTCATACGGTCTTTTGGTCGAATCGGATGTTCGCAAGGGTCGAGCCATCGACCCAATCGCACAACAGACGCTACCCGGCTAGATCGTACTCAGCCCAGTCAACACTCCTACTTCAAGCTCGGTTCGTATACTACACACTTCAATTGTTAACGAGGTTACTCCATTGCTTTCGAAATTCTGGGAGAAAGAGGAAACTCCGTCGGATTCGGTCCCTACACCTGAACCGAAGAAGTCTTCTTGCGAACAAAATTTACGAGAGACCCATTCGGGAGACAAAATAGGCCATTACGTGGTACGGCTTCCCTTCAAGGCGTCACCTTCGTCTCTCGGAGACTAGTATGCTGGTGCTGAACGGTGTCTTCTGCAGCTACAAGGACGACTTCCGACCAATGAAGCTATTGGAACCTACACAACGGATTTCTCCAGGAGTATGAGACCTTGTCACACATGACTCGTGCTCCAACAGCTGTCTCTTCAAACCCAAGGTATTATCTTTCTCACCACGGTGTCCTTCGCACCCACAGCACCACGACGATAACTTCGGGTCGTATTCAATGATTCCCTGAAAACGACGAGCGGTGCATCGATCAACGATATTCTTCACGCCGGGGCCAATTCTCAACAGGTCGAATCAGAGTCTCAACCAGACGAGGGTGCGATTCAATCGGAAGAGCCCAACATCAAACTTCTCGGCCTCGTGTGAAATTCACACGAGAACTGGATAATCGAAACGATTTACGCCCGGTTCGGTTCTCAAGTACGCGCTACGGGTTTACAATTTACTTCGATTACTGTATTCGCAAAAGATTCTCTTTTCGCGACGCGTTCGAACATCGCTACGCAACCACGCGGCACCGGCACGACGCCATTGTCCACGCGACGCCGGTTTGCAGACTTGTAATCTACGTGTTAATTGCCAATAAACCATTATTTTGTTATTTTTCCGTTGACCAGTGCAACGAGTTTATTTCATTTTCAAATCCTTTCGCAAAAACAGCAAATCCTTGAAAACATACTTTTCCCCATCACCTTACCACCAGATCCGAGGTCTGTTCCCAGACACGATGATAATTTTTGTCATTCAACACTTGCCCCAAAATTAATTCGCGGGCCTGAACTCGCGCAGCGTTACACCTCCGAGCTTGTTTCTAGCCGTCTCGGATAATAACGTTGAATAATACAGTTGAAATAAAAATAATAATAATATCGTAATTTCAATTTATTTAATGAATTAAAAATGAGGTTATTGTGAAGACGAATTTTGAAAATGGTCTCCCAATGGATTATGGGCTCACATACCCTTGCGGACGCTGAAATGCAAGGAAAATTTAAAGAATTAATCTAACAGTTATATGGTAGGAGAAGATTTGAATTGTTAATTTTACATTTTTTATCAACTTTTCGACTATAAAAAATTTAAAAAAAACATCAACACTCTTTTTTTACGTTTTTGAAACTATTCTCAACTAAGGTGGCATGATAATTCAGTGATTATTTAATATTTTTAACTTTTTTTAAAATATAAATCTTGATAATTATTTTCTCCATTGTCCGGCGAGAGGTTTTTCAATTTAAAGTTATTGATTCTCGAAAAAAGTTCTCCGTCATACAATAACCACAACAACACTTTTCTTGATGCTTCATCATTTTAACCAATTGTATAATTATTGGTGGAGTTATGATGCCGGTCATGGTTTTCGTCAATGCTTCACTTACATATACCCGTAAAAAACAATCTGATATCAAAAAAAATATATGTTTGTTTTCTTCCTTATAGCTGAAATGTAAATAAAAAATGTGAAATTAACAATTTTGATTTTTTTCGCTATATAACCTTCATAATTCGTTTTTAAATTCAATGGGTTTTAAACGCACTCAGGGGTATGTGAGCCTTTAACCCTTAGTATGCACATCTCCGGAAAATTAGGGTTTTGCACATGGGTTATGGCGTACCTTGGTAAATTCAAACGTCTGTTGAGAGCCCACTATTCGTAATTTTAACTTGACGAAATACGGGGCATTCTAGCAAACTTCTTAGATAAGGCCCAACAGGTGTCACTAACTTTTTTAAATTTTATAAAATCCAAAAAAAAATTATTTTTAAGAGAAAATTTCACGAGAAAACTGCTCTCGAAAGTATGCTGGGGTATGCTGTAACCCTAATGAACCATAAGGGTGGATAAAAAAAATTTTCTTTACACGTGCGTGAAAAGCGCGACTTTCCTTGTCCCTTTTGCGTTTGGAAAATACGATATTACCACCTATGTGAACCTGGCACCCCCGTTAGAAAAAAAAAATTTTATTTTCCTATTCTTAGAGATATTGGTTCGTAGTTGTTTGTAGTGAAATTTTTTTCGTTTGAAGTAAAACCCAAAAATAGTTATGGGACTTGAAAAAAATCCATCCTCCGACTTTAACGAAACCCAAATCGGGAAATGTATATCAATAGAGAATCGTTTGTAGTTGATTGTAGTGGAAGAATTTTTGTTTGTAGTAAAAAACCAAAAAAGTTACGATTTTTTTTTTCTTTTTTTTTTTTTCAAGCTTAGTTTCACTTCCGTGTACCAACAATAATCAGTTAACGCCGTACTTAACGGGGACGTTCTCAAATCTGATATTAACATTTGCGGTGTGTCAGAAATTTATTCCCTACGAGCATTGCAATCGTTTGTAGTAGAATAGTTTTCGTTTGTAGTTCCGCCAAAATAATTTTTTCATGGCCTCCTAGCATCAAAATCATTTGTAGTAGAATAGTTTTCGTTTGTAGTTCCGCCAAAATAATTTTCCTAGGCTCTACTAACATTAAAATCGTTTAGAGTAGAATAGTTTTCGTTTGTAGTTCCGCCAAAATCATTTTTTCATGCCCTCCTAGCAACAAAATCGTTTGTAGTAGAATAGTTTTCGTTTGCAGTTCCACCAAAATAATTTTCCTAGGCTCTACTAACATTAAAATCGTTTGTAGTAGAATAATCTTCGTTTGTAGTTCCGCCAAAATAATTTTTTCATGCCCTCCTAGCATCAAAATCGTTTGTAGTAGAATAATTTTCGTTTGTAGTTCCACCAAAATAATTTTTCTAAGCTTTACTAACATTAAAATCGTTTGTAGTAGAATAGTTTTCGTTTGTAGTTCCGCCAAAATTATTTTTTCATGCCCTCCTAGCATCAAAATCGTTTGTAGAAGAATAATTTTCGTTTGTAGTTCCGCCAAAATAACTTTTCTAAGCTTAGTGACATTAAAATCGTTTGTAGTAGAATAATTTTCGTTTGTACTTCCGCCAAAATAATTTTTCTAAGCTTTACTAACATTTAAATCGTTTGTAGTAAAATAATTTCCGTTTGTAGTACCGCCAAAATAATTTTTTCATGCCCTCCTAGCATCAAAATCGTTTGGAGTAGAATAATTTGAATGTTAGTAGAGCCTAGGAAAATTATTTTGGCGGAACTACAAACGAAAATTATTCCACTACAAACGATTTGGTTGCTAGGAGGGCATGAAAAAATTATTTTGGCGGACCTACAAACGAAAACTATTCTACTACAAACGATTTTAATGTTAGTAAAGCTTAGAACAATTATTTTGGCGGAACTACAAACAAAAACTGTTCTACTACAAACGATTTTAATGTTAGTAAAGCTTAGAAAAATTATTTTGGCGGAACTACAAACGAAAATTATTCTACTACAAACGATTTTAATGTAAGTAAAGCTTAGAAAAATTATTTTGGCGGAACTACAAACGAAAATTATTCCACCTCAAACGATTTTAATGTTAGTAAAGCTTAGAAAAATTATTTTGGCGGAACTACAAACGAAAACTATTCTACTACAAACGATTTTAATGTTAGTAAAGCTTAGAGAAATTATTTTGGCGGAACGACAAACGAATTTATTCTACTACAAACGATTTTAATGTAATTAAAGCTTGGAAAAATTATTTTCGCGGAACTACAAACGAAAATTATTCTACTACAAACGATTTTAATGTAAGTAAAGCTTAGACAAATTATTTTGGCGGAACTACAAACGAAAATTATTCTACTACAAACGATTTTGGTGCTAGGAGGGCATGAAAAAATTATTTTGGCGGAATTACAAACGAAACCTGTTCTACTACAAACGATTTTTAACTCCCGGCTAAAAACGGGAGTTATGTGTTTCGTCGTGACCAACGTAAATTGGCGTTTTACTTGGAAATGCTTTACCAGCCAAACGACTGATTTTCTTCTTACAAATTGATGTACATCGGTGTCGGAAGTCACAGAGAGGGTTTAGCTTCCATAATATTTATGATCAGATCTCAACTCGCGGAGATATTAAATGTAGAAATTTGAACGTTTTCGAACGTTTTTCTCAAATCGCAATTTTGATGGGTTCGACTGCATGAATCGCAGACTTCACGGCATCGTCAGCTGTGACAGCGCGTGTGTAAGTGTAGTGGAACGTATCCGTGTGCTTCGCATCAAGGCTCTGGACGATATCGCTGAGTGCGAGAGAGACAGCGCTATTGGTCGATCGTTTTAACCTCGAAACAGAACTTGCAACGGAAATTTTTTTTTTTTCTCGTGATTCAGAGTGAAAATTTTCAATCAATTGATTTCACGTATGAACGATATTTCTTTAAACAGTGCATTTTCTATTTAACGTTCAATAATTAGTTAGCAGGATTGATCTACAGACGATTTTATCAAGCACGTCGAATTAATAATTCTGGATACTTGTATTCGTGCGTGAAATTGAGATGTATGTGAATGTGGAGGTTAGGTCGGATGACGTGTTTATGCCCGGTGATATTGTTTTATTTATGGTCATCAACTGATTTCACGTACGAACGATATTGTTTAATGAGTTCATTCTTTTTTATTCAACGTATGATAATGTTATCAGGATTGTGAAAAACGTCAATATGGATGTTCAGCTGGACGATGTGGTTATGCCCAGTGATATTGTTTACCTCGGTGGAATTGGCAATTCGAAAGAAAAAAATTGTTGTCGGATTCAATTTTTTACTTTATCCTCCAACCGACAAAACTTTAGACAACGCGATTTGTCAGAATGCACAATATGTATATTTGTTTTCATTGTTTTTCCTATATGAGTCAAGTCCTTTTCAAAGCAGCATTCATTCAACGTTCACTCGTCGAAGCAGCATTCATTCAACGTTCACTCGTCGAAGCAGCATTCGTTCAACGTTTACTCGCTTAAGACATATCAATATCAAAACTTATAATGACTGGGAAGGGCCAGCGGAATACGCTGATATCTGGTCGAGGCTACGTCGAGCCGCGCTTGAAAACTGTACAATGCGCAGACATTTGGTCTAGGCTACATAGAGCCGCGCTTGAAATCTCCATAATGCACTGAGATTTGATTAAGGTTCTATTAAGCCGCCCTCAAGACTCCACGATGGGCTGACAATTTGTCATGGCTACATGGAGCCGCGCTGAACAATCACATGATGCGCTGACATTTCGCTGAGACTGTACTTAACTGCGCCCAAGGACAGCCAGCATGTGCCGCAGCTAGTCGATACTTTCAAAGTCTTGTCACATCAAATTTGCATACAGTGGTCACGTTTTACGATATTGAATCGATAAACAATAGTACGTTATGACACTAGTGGGAAAACTGTTTTGTGACGTGGGCGTCTGGTTCGAGCTAAATGATTCCAATCATTAGCGGACGTGGAAAAAATTATATCGAATCATCTTTAAAAAGTATGAAATAAAATAAATTTAAAAACTTTTAAAAACTCCCGGCTGGAGTAAAAATCGAACACAAAAAAAATTAGAACGAAAAAAAGTAATCTGATAGAAAGCATGAATAAAATTCATGAATCTCAAAAGAATACAACAAATTAATAAATTTAAAATGGACAAAACAAATTAGTGAAATTAAAAGAATGAATTAAATAAATAAATTCAAAAAGGATGAAATAATTCAAGAAGTCATCTTAGTTTATTCATAGTTGGAATTATGATCGTTCGTTTGTATGAGTTCAATTTTTTGAATCGTGGTAATTTCCTCACTGCCCTCAATTCAGTCGGGGGACGTTTTCTTTCGTATCGTCGAACATCTAAATCCAGATCGTCTTCATGTTCAATTAATGGCGTCTTCTTTGCACTGTCAAACATCTATATCCTATATTATATTTATGTTTAATGAATGACGTCTCCCGACTGAATTGAGGGCAGTGAGGAAATTACCACGATTCAAAAAATTGAACTCATACAAACGAACGACCATAATTCAAACTAAGAATAAACTAAGATGACTTCTTGAATTATTTCATCCTTTTTGAATTTATTTATTTATTTCATTCTTTTAATTTCACTCATTTGTTTTGTCCATTTTAAATTTATTAATTTGTTGTATTCTTTTGAGATTCATGAATTTTATTCATGCTCTCCATCAGATTACTTTTTTTCGTTTTAATTTTTTTTGTGTTCGATTTTTACTCCAGCCGGGAGTTTTTAAAATTTTTAAAATTTTTTTTATGCTACAAACGATTTCAATGCTCGTAGGGAATAAATTTCTGACACACTGCAAATGTTAATATGGGATTGGAGAACGTTTCCGTGTTGAGTACGGCGTTAACTGGTTATTGTCAGTACACGGAAGTGAAAGAAAGCTTGAAAAAAAAAAAAAAAAAAAATCGTAACTTTTTTGGTATTTTATTACAAACGAAAATTCTCCCACTACAATCACCTAAAAAACGATTCTCTATCGATATACGCTTCCCGATTTCGGTTTGGTTAAAGTCGGGGGATGGATTTTTTTTGAAGTACCATAACTTTTTTTGGGTTTTACTACAAACGAAAAAAATTCCACTACAAACAACTACAAACCACTATCTTTAAGAATAGCAAAAAAAAAAATTTTTTTTCAAGGGGTTGCCAGGTTAACATAGGTGATATTACCCACTGTTATTAACTTCACGTAGCGTGGGAAAAGTGAACAAAAACTCATGCTCACTTTTAACCCACGCACAAAAAGTTCAAGGTGGCTAAATTTTTGTTTTCGTTCGAGGAATTAAAAAAAATATATATTTTCAAAATTAAGGATACATTTTTTGTCTTATTTCATTTTTTATTTTGAATTGCTTATGAATAATTGTTGAATTTGTGCAACATAATCTTAAATGTTTTCATTGTATAGAGCGTCCAAAAACGGAAAAAAAAGACTCGTGGTTTTTCGAGTTATCACTAACCGTTGCTGAGATTTATTGATTTGAATGACCGAATGTGGTCAATACTTCAAAAACTTCATTTGACTGTATCTCAAAAGGGGAGGCTCAGAATGAAAAACGCCGAAATAGGTGTCTCTTCATTTTCGACACATATTAATAAAAAAAATTGGGGGGGGGGGGCAAAAATTTTGACCCAACTGTCCGAAGTTGCTGAAATTCCCAGGAATACTCCATATGCATTTTTACTATTCGGAACATCGATCCTCACCTCGTCGTTGCTAAGTGATATAACAGAACAGAAAAGTCTGATGTGTCGTCTCCCGTGAACGTATCGTGATTTGTAGTAAAAATTGAAAATAAAATAAAATACAAAATGCGTGGAAAGGAATTAAGATGTGATGACTCCGAATCACTTTCGCCAGAAATCCGAGAAGCAGCTAACCAAAGAAATATTGAATTGAAAATTAATAAAAGTTTGTTTCGTGCAATGAAATTATAAAAATTAACAATTGATAGTTTAAATAATATTCATTCCAATGTGTTTTATGCATTCTTAATGACCCCCCGACCAATGCTTTGCCCCCAGACCCTACCGGGGCTTCGCTTCTGGACCCCCTACCCGCCCTGCGAGCACTTACTCGCACCGGGGCTTCGCCACCCTCGGAGGTGATTTTCCTCTACAAGAATTAATATGTTCAACGAAAGCCAATTGGATCTTGATCCTAAAGGCACTCGTAAAAAAAAAGTATGAGCTACTGGTGCGGGCAGCCGGAATCACCGGCTTCCAAACTCGCTGCTTAATATACTATTTTCAAGTTTTTTATTATACAGGGTGAGGCACTAATAATTGCCACTTTGAATAACTCCAAGAGTATAATAATAGCAAACAAGTTTTTAAAACCACAGTTGCACGGGACATGGGAGGCTGTTATATGATGTTAGTTTTCTGTTGCTAGGAGGAGTCAATTCAGAGATAGGAGGTCACCTATGTTTCTTAAAATAGAATGTTATATTTTGGCACTTTTTTCTGATAGCGGCTATTGAGACGAATCTAATGAAGTGTAACATTAAAGTCTTGAAAGGTCAAAAAAGGTCATTTATGACGAAAAAGACAAAATAAACTTAATTTTACAGGTGTTTAAAGTGATTAATATTGGCATCAATGCAATGCTGCAATCTTCTTATCATGGATTGAGTAGTATTTTTTATGACTCCGACACTTATCGAATCACCTGATACAATAATTCTCTCTCGCATATCTTCGGGCGCCATTGAGACTTCTTTATAAATAATGTCTTTCAAGAATCCAGACAAGTTCAAATCCAGAGGGATTTATGCTTTTGACTTATGATTTTGAAGAACAAACTGATATGCTTTTCATTTACGGAGAATGCCAGCGAAATTCAGTGAGAGCTAGAGATTTATACGCTGAAAGATATCCTCAACGTTCTCATGCTACGCTTCGTACATTTTAATATTTGTATGATAAAGTTAGAACAACTGAATTTTTGGCCCTTTAGAAAAAGGGCAGGCCAAAGCAAGTAACTAACGAAGGAACGGAAATTAATATTCTTGCCGGTGTGGTTCGAAATCCTTGTGTTAGTTCGCGTCGAATCGCAAGAGAATCTGGTGTGAGCCAGCAAAGTGGTCTTCGTGTTCCACATCGCTATAAATATCATCCGCATCATATCAAACTTCACCAAGAATTAAGCGGATTCACGGATGGAACGGATTTCATGAATCGCGTTGAATTCTGTCGATGGGCTCAACTCCAGATTCAGAGAAATGACAGATTGATTAATTGGATTTTATTTACTGATGAGGCAACATTCACGGAACATGGTAATATTAATTTGCATATCATGCATTTTTGGTCAACTGAAAACCCACCTTGGCTGCGACAAGGCGCACACCAAAGACCGTGGTCAGTAAATGTATGGTGTGGGATTATTGAAGATAGAATTATCGCCCCTATTTCATCGAAAAAAATCTTTATGGTAGAAAGTACACCACTTTCCTTATAGGAAGATTAGGTCCTTTTTTTACATATTTTTTTAAATTGCTGGAAACGGGTTGCAAAGAAGATTTAAAGATCGTTAGATTGGACGCAGAGGGACTGTATCATAACCGGCTCGTTCACCAGATTTAATGTCTCTGAAATTTTTCTTGTGTGGATTCTTGGAAGACATCGTTGTTGATGAAGTCCCAGCCGTTACGTCCCCGTAACACCACCGCGAAGACGCCTGAAGGGCTGCAACCCTCCACACGCAGGGGCGGGTGTATGGCCTTTTTCAAGGGGCCCACAAAGATTTTAGGGAGGGGGTTCTTAAGCTTTCAGCTCGAGAAGGATAAGGGCGATTCTTTCCGCCTTTTCCGAAAAACTAAGAAGTAGGAAACGGGAAATTTTAGCCAATGAGATACAAAGACAATTAGCCCTTTCCTACCCTTACGACCAGCGACTCGCGACTCGGGTATACAAGTGCGAGATTTCTGTAATTTACTTACTTAACGAAAAACAACCACCGACTCCAAGTTTTACCTAAAATAAAATCATATTCTCCAGAACGAGCTAAGTATTGTACAGCTCCTTCGACTTGTACGAGATTCACCAATCTTCAAGTAAAAAGTAAGTTAACGTTTTCCATCACAGAAAATTATTCTTAAGCCCTATATAAGAGATTGCCCGGTTTGCCTGGAATCTTATTCCTTCTTCCAAAACATAAGAGTTGCGCAATCCGCCTCGAATCTCATTCCTTTTTCCAAAACACGAGAGATTGCGCGATTCGCCTCGAATCTCATTTCTTTTTCCGAAACATAAGAGATTGCGTGGTTAGCCTCAAATCTTATTCCATTTTCTTCTCGATGCTTGAAACCACGAGGTTAACGTCGGTCTCGCTGAGTCAAATTTAAATTCAAATTCAAATCACGATAAGTCAAATCTAATTCAAAATATATTCAAATTCAAGTCATGATATTTAAAATTTATATTTATGTATATATGTATTGTCAATAAATTTTGACTTCTTAGGGAAGAGGGGTGATATGCCCCAGAATTTCAAGTTAAGAATATTGTTAATTGCGGCACTCGATATTCTTGAGGAGATGTCGAAAGCCGGTGTCATTGCGAGAGCTGACTCGATTGGGTAGCAGCTTGACCCGATTGATTATACTGCTTGCAGCACGTTGCAAGCACGGTTTCGCTGCTTGCAACAATTGCGCCGGGACAGTGCTGCCAGATTAGGGGAGGAAAGAATTTGTAGCGTACCCTTTCCACCCCGTTTTTGGTACAACAGCGTGTGAGGAGAAGTAGCCGGCGCACGGCGCTCACAATCCTGCCACGGCCAATCGCGCTCCTCGACGACCCAACCTCTTCTGACGTTGCGGCGGTGAATACAAATGTAGCATTCACTTTACAAGATCTGTCGTCTCCTCGAGTTACGAATTTTCCGATAAAAATTCAGGATCATTATTTTTAAACAATTTAGCCGAATTCGATGAGCCGGTATAAGATCGGTAAAAATTGACAGGGCCTGGTAACTGGGTGTTGACCGGTATTTAGGTTATTTCCGTCCTGCCGCGCAAACGAGGCTACATGGCCGACAAACATGAGCTGATTGGCGGCGCGTTGAAAGAGATGCTATTGGCTGCGCATAGTTGCGATCGTGGTATGATGCGCGAAGCCGACCGACGGCGGCCGGCGTGGTCGGTAGAGGGGGCAGCAGAAAACGGCCTTGGGATGGAATTCCATCCAATCTGGCAGCACTGCGCCGGCATGGTCTCGCTGACGCGGTATTGTTTGTTAATCGGTAAGTTCCGAAGCGGGTGCAACTCGATCGAGTCGACTTACTAACTCTTGGATCAGACTCATATTGATTGCTGAAATGACGACCGAGAGTAATTCAAGTTTGAGAACCGAAAATGGACGGTACTGCTCTAAGCAAGGACTCCCGAACCGCGGCAACGTCACTCTTCCACGGGTGTTCAGCATAAACCAGTTACGCGCGGTCCTGTCACGGTTCGGGACGGTATCGAAACGTATAAAAACACCATTGTAATTCATTTATACAAACGAGAATACGAACACTTAGACTACATGGGTACCTATCCTTTGTTGGCGAAGATCCCAAAAAAAAGGATGATAACGCCCTACCTATACGTTCTTATGAAGTCACACGGTCGGCGGACATACCAAATTCTGATCGAGCTATAGCAGCGATTCGCATTATATCTAATTCGTAATTTAACGTAACAAAGATTTTTAATTTCTTTTTCTCTAACTTTGAATGTCGTTTTTAATCTTCTAACCCAACATTTATTCTGAGCAAGGAGGTGTTACGTCCCCGTAACGTCACCACAAAGATGCCTGAAGGGCTGCAACCCTCCAAACACAGGCGTGAGTGTATGGCCTTTTTCAAGCGGCCCACAGAGATATTAAGGAGCGGGTTATTGGGCCTTCAGCTCGAGAAAGATAAGAGCGATTCTTCCCACCTTTTGCGAAAAACTAAGAAGTGGGAACCGGAAAATTGCAGCAAATGAGATGCAAAGCAAATTTGCTCTTTCTCACCCTTCCGACTAGCGACTCGCGGCTCGGGTATAAAAGTGCGAGATTTTTGTAATTTACTTACTCAACAAAAAACCACCACCGACAATTTTTCTTTCAAATAAAATCATATCCTCCAAAATGCGCTAAGTATCGTACAGCTCCTCCGACTTCTACGAAATTCACCAGTCTTCAAGTAAAAAGTAAGTTAAAGTTTTACATCACAGAAAATTATTTTCAAACCCGGTATAAGAGATTGCGCAGTTCGCCTCGAATCTTATTCCTTTTTCTAAAACAGAAGAGATTGCGCAGTTCGCCTCGAACCTTATTCCTTTTTCGTTTCGATCCTCGAAACCACGGAGTTTACGTCGGTCTCGTCGAGTCAAATTTGAATTCAAATTCAAATCATGATAAGTTAAATCTAATTTGAAACATATTCAGATTCAAGTCATGATACTTCATTTTGCTTCCTCATAAAGGAAGCTTTGTGACGGTCCGAAATTTTTTTTCGAGATTTTGATGTCAATAGGTTCAGATTGTCCTAAAACATCCAGAAAACACATTCGGAAAAAATGTCCGGATGCATGTGTGTGTGTGTGTGTGTGTGTGTGTGTGTGTGTGTGTGTGTGTGTGTGTGTGTGTGTGTGTGTGTGTGTGTGTGTGTGTGTGTGTGTGTGTGTGTGTGTGTGTGTGTGTGTGTGTGTGTGTGTGTGTGTGTGTGTGTGTGTGTGTGTGTGTGTGTGTGTGTGTGTGTGTGTGTGTGTGTGTGTGTGTGTGTGTGTGTGTGTGTGTGTGTGTGTGTGTGTGTGTGTGTGTAACCACTCTCTAAAATTCAAACGTTCATAACTCGAGAACGGTTCAAGCTACCGTACTCAAATTTTGCAAACATGTGATGCCTCCTAATATCTATGGAATCTGTAAATTTCGCGATCATCGACGCTCTTGTTCGGCTTCGACAGCGTTTTGAATTTTTCAAAAAATGTCTGTAGCCACGCTAGCGTCCGCAATTTTTGACATTTTCGGCTAAATAGTTTTTTTCCATATAGAATCAAGTACAAGAACGGTTGGTATTGCATTTGAGCCGAATCCATCAATAACTTTAGATTTTATGATTTTTTGAATTTTAAAAAAAATCAACTTATTTGCTCTATTTGTCGTTAACTTCAACTAATCGAACCATAATTCTCTGCAAGTATAGGATGTCATTGTGTTATAATACATATTAAATTTGGCCGAGATCGGACTAACGGATCAAGATGTAGAGCAATTCGAAATTTCTAAGTTCCAACCCCTGCAAATTAAAACTAGCTGCAAGTAGAAACTTGCAAAGTGCTTCCTCCGTAATCCTCCGCACTCGAGCCAATGGACGAAATCCTTTATGAGGAAGCCAGAATTAATAAAGAAAAAAGGTACTCATGATCCTCATAAAGGACTTGGTCCATTGGCTCAAGTGCGGAGGATTACGGAGGAAGCACTTTGCAAGTTTCTACTTGCAGCTAGTTTATATTTATATATATATATTGTGACGTATTTTCTACCTGATCAATACGAGCTAACTCAACGAAAACATTTTAGTCGAAATCATGACGGAAACACCATTCTCAGGCGTACGTCACCTTCGGCCACGCACTCACGCCCCTGCACTCGCAAGCCGGCGGGCGCCAGTTAATTTTGTTTCACCGGTATTAACAACCGGTATGACCTGGGAGTCGAGAGGGACCTCGCTCAACTCCTCCAAAACGCGGATTCAAGTGCCGGGACCTCGCAAGCGAACGCAAACGGTACCTGTCGATCTTTTGGGGCGCGTAAAATCGAGGAAACGCAACTGAGCGCAGTTGCGCGAGAACGTGGTTGCGGGAATGCACGGCCGCTCAGGCTGTCGGTAATGGTAGAGAGGGTCGGGATTACTCGCCGACGAATAGCCGATCTTTCTCGGAAACGTGAACGAGAAGCTTATAATAATTAATTTGCGAGAACCTTCCGATAAGCTCAAGGCGCAATCACGAACATGCGTGAAGGCGCGATCGAGACTTCTTCTTTTATTATTTGTTTCTCGAGATCCATACGAAAACCGAATACTACGCGACTGCGGTATTACGGCAGCGAGCGCACAAGCGCGACAGCACGAGATTGTCCTACATGGGTGGGAGCGAGGCGACTATCTGTCGCGTACGCAAGTCAGCGTCTCACGCTCCACCGCCTTGACCACGGTGTACAGACGATTGTCCACACAGCGCCAGAGCGAGATGTGTTCGGGCCGACGGCACGCGATAGACTCGTTGTCCCGAAATTTCTACCCTTAAGATCCGCGTAATCGTTCGAGCACTGATTCGATAGCTACTGCCCTCTTGCTCGAGTTACCTGTAACGTCATCGAGAGCGTACCATAAGCTTTCCGCCGATAGCTACGTCAGATCTGTCAGGGCCGTATCCCCTGGTGCGCTACGAGAGCCGGGCCCTCATGAAACCTACCACACAGCGCAAGGGGTCCCGCCCTTGCCCGGAACTCGGAATCATCGGCCCCCCCTTCAGCGTAACGCACCCCTCCTCTTGGGGCGCCGGCGTTGCTGCCGGACCTCCACCAATCCCTGACCGATCCATTGAGCGCACCATCCTGCCGGCTAACTCATTATGACGAGTGGTCGTCCACATGGCAGTCTAGTGCGCGCCAATCCCAAAATCCCCAAAAACCCCATATTCTAAATTAAAACCCAAAATCCATTATTAAATCGAAGCTAAATCATAACAAAATTTTATTCAATAAACCCATACGTTAACTACGCGACACGGAGCGTAACCGAGAGAGGCAAAAACGAAAGCGAAATTCTCAAACGGTAGCAAAACGTTCTTTGTGACGGTGATTCCAAAAAATCACGTCACAACTCCCCACCCCTTACGGGAGGTTGGGGCTAAGAGATCGAATCAGTACCTTACTCCATCTTACGTTAATAGAATCGTGGATTTCACTGATTTAAGTACGTTCTGGTCCGATTACGGACGGGTACGGGAACCCGCGCAAGATCGGAATATGTGGCCGAAAACGCCTGTTCTTGGTTGTTCTCGTAGCCTCGTACAAGCCTGGTCGAGCGCGTCGCGAAATCTACGGATCGTTTAGTCGAATTCGAATAGATTCGGGAATGTCGGTTGTATAAGTCCGTTCGAGAGCATCTCGAAATCGACGGAATAATTGGTTGAATTAAAATAAATAAAAAATAAAAAAAAATGTTCGTTGTATAAATCCGTTCGAGAGCCTCAGGAAATCAACGGAATATTCGATGAAATTGAAATAAATTTGAAATGCTCGTTGCATAAATCCATTCGAGAGCATCACGAAGTCAACGGGATAATTAATGAAATTAAGATAAATTGAAAATGTTTGTTGTATCAATCCGTTCGAGAGCATCACGACATCAACGGAATACTTAATGAAATTCAAATAAAAAAAAAATGTTCGTTGTATAAATCCGTTCGAGAGCCTCAGGAAATCAACGGAATATTCGATGAAATTGAAATAAATTTGAAAAGCTCGTTGCCCAAATCCATTCGAGAGCATCACGAAATCAACGGGATAATTAATGAAATTAAGATAAATTGAAAATGTTTGTTGTATCAATCCGTTCGAGAGCAGCACGACATCAACGGAATAATTAATGAAATTCAAATAAATTTGAAATGTTCGTTGCATAAATCCATTCGAGAGCATCACGAAATCAACGGGATAATTAATGAAATTAAGATAAATTGAAAATGTTTGTTGTATCAATCCGTTCGAGAGCATCACGACATCAACGGAATAATTAATGAAATTCAAATAAATTTGAAATGTTCGTTGCATAAATCCCTTCGAGAGCACCACGGAATCAACGGAATAATTAATGAAATTCAAATAAATTTTAAAATGTTCGTTGCATAAATCCATTCGAGAGCACCACGGAATCAACGGAATGATTAATGAGATTAAAATAAATTGAAAATGTTCGTCGTATAAATTCGTTTGGGAGCATCACGAATCCAACGGAGTAATAGCTTGAATTAAAATGAATTTAAAAAAATGTTCTTCGTATAAATCCGTTTGAGAGCGTCACGAAATCAACGGAACAATAGCTTGAATTAAAATAAATTTGAAATGTTCGTGGTATATATCCGTTCGAGAGCATCGCGAAGTCAACGGAATAATTAATTGAATGGAAATAAATTGAAAATTGTTCGTCGTATAAATCCGTTCGAGAGCATCACGAAATTAACGGACTTATTTATCGAATTAAACTTAATTCGAAAATTTTTATTGTATAAGTCAGTTCGAGAGCATCGCGAGATCGACGGGCCGAGGTGTGGAATTACAATAATTTGGGAATTGTCAATCAGTCCGACTGCTTACGGGTTCCGAAGTCTCAAGATCCTTGTTCGGGAGCGGTCCGCGAAGGACTGCCACTTCGATCTGCCGGAGTCGGTCCCTACGGGCCATGCCGAGGGTGGGGCGAGAGCTATGGGGCCGATATCACTATTCGTATCTATCGAATATGATAACGGGTGGGGCGTGATCGTTAGGCCATCGGCTAGCGGTAACCCCCTCCGGGCGCGGCGTAAGCGCGAGCTTCGCGTGCGCGAGAGGCGAGGCCTTGGACTCGGGGTTTCAGAAATCGGTAACTGTACGAACTCGGCTTTGCCGAAGTTGACGAAGCGAGAGCTTAACGCGACCAAAAGAAATGTTTTCTTTTCCTTTTCGAAAGCCTTCGAACGCAAATTTCTTACTGAAATTCGCGTCTGTGAGCGAAAGGTACCTTGCTTATTAGCGGTAATCCGGCAGTGGTCGGGAGAAACAAACTCCATTATCCGCCTCAGACTATCGGTAATAAACTTTCTCCCGAGGTTGTGTCCGTGAACGATGAATAATTTATCCATAAGCAAGAGCTCACCATGATAACTGGGGAAAAGGTAAATTCCTTTCCGAGAACTGTTGACCGTTCGATTTCTTGGAAAAATCGAGGTCTGCAATCACCAAATAATAAATTGATGAGCGAGAACCCATGGGGAAAAAGAAAATCACAATTTCCTTTTCCCTACCTGTTTTCTTTTTTTTTTCTCGACGGTAACTGCACGTAGTCACATGCACGAGGGCGTGGAAATCTCTCACGAATCCCCGCAACGGTAGCCGCGCGAAGACGCACGTACGACAGCGCAGCAAATTTTATTAATTGAGTTTTTTTTTTTTCTTTTGAATTTTCCGCGGACGTTAACTCATTCTTAGCGAGAGCACGAAAGACTATTCATCGGCGTGGGCCCCACGTTGGGCGCCATTTGTGACGTATTTTCTACCTGATCAATACGAGCTAACTCAACGAAAAGATTTTAGTCGAAATCATGACGGAAACACCATTCTCAGGCGTACGTCACCTTCGGCCACGCACTCACGCCCCTGCACTCGCAAGCCGGCGGGCGCCAGTTAATTTTGTTTCACCGGTATTAACAACCGGTATGACCTGGGAGTCGAGAGGGACCTTGCTCAACTCCTCCAAAACGCGGATTCGAGTGCCGGGACCTCGCAAGCGAACGCAAACGGTACCTGTCGATCTTTTGGGGCGCGTAAAATCGAGGAAACGCAACTGAGCGCAGTTGCGCGAGAACGTGGTTGCGGGAATGCACGGCCGCTCAGGCTGTCGGTAATGGTAGAGAGGGTCGGGATTACTCGCCGACGAATAGCCGATCTTTCTCGGAAACGTGAACGAGAAGCTTATAATAATTAATTTGCGAGAACCTTCCGATAAGCTCAAGGCGCAATCACGAACATGCGTGAAGGCGCGATCGAGACTTCTTCTTTTATTATTTGTTTCTCGAGATCCATACGAAAACCGAATACTACGCGACTGCGGTATTACGGCAGCGAGCGCACAAGCGCGACAGCACGAGATCGTCCTACATGGGTGGGAGCGAGGCGACTATCTGTCGCGTACGCAAGTCAGCGTCTCACGCTCCACCGCCCTGACCACGGTGTACAGACGATTGTCCACACAGCGCGAGAGCGAGATGTGTTCGGGCCGACGGCCCGCGATAGACTCGTTGTCCCGAAATTTCTACGCTTAAGATCCGCGTAATCGTTCGAGCACTGATTCGATAGCTACTGCCCTCTTGCTCGAGTTACCTGTAACGTCATCGAGAGCGTACCATAAGCTTTCCGCCGATAGCTACGTCAGATCGGTCAGGGCCGTATCCCCTGGTGCGCTACGAGAGCCGGGCCCTCATGAAACCTACCACACAGCGCAAGGGGTCCCGCCCTTGCCCGGAACTCGGAATCATCGGCCCCCCCTTCAGCGTAACGCATTCCTCCTCTTGGGGCGCCGGCGTTGCTGTCGTCCACATGGCAGTCTAGTGCGCGCCAATCCCAAAATCCCCAAAAACCCCATATTCTAAATTAAAACCCAAAATCCATTATTAAATCGAAGCTAAATCATAACAAAATTTTATTCAATAAACCCATACGTTAACTACGCGACACGGAGCGTAACCGAGAGAGGCAAAAACGAAAGCGAAATTCTCAAACGGTAGCAAAACGTTCTTTGTGACGGTGATTCCAAAAAATCACGTCACAATATATATCTCTGTGTATACTCCTAGTGCCAAGCGCAAATCAGATTCAATCAATTTATTTATTCGACCGCATTTTCTAGCCCGTGCCCCGGATGAATTAGCCGTAGCTAAGGTCCAAAAGAGGGCGCATTCACAACTTATGTCATCTAGACGTAACACAATTACGCCTGAAGATATGCGAGAGAGGATTATTGTAGCATGTGATTCGATAAGTGTCAAAGTGTCTGGGAACACACCTCGAACCTGCTTTGAGGTGATGAGGGATTTTCGAAATCAAGGATTCGCCTTTTTTTGGTGAAGGGTCCGAAAACAAAGTGCGCCCTAAACTGCGGTTAACGTAAATATAGAAATATTGATTTATCAATCCTCAAATAACACAGTTGAGTCAAGGTAACGCCACGTGTACAATGGCGTCGTACCGGTGCCGCAGTCACGTGTCCGAGCAAACGCGTCGCGAGAAGTAAACTATTTATGAGTCAAATCGGAAGCTCGTTCGCGCACCACGGGGGCCAAGCCAGCGACCGGCCGAAAGCTGCTGACCTCTCGCAGTGGCTCCTAAAATCACAAGCTTTCCTGAACACGAAGTGATAAGAAGTTATACTCAATCCATGATATGAAGATTGCAGAATTGCATTGATACCAATCGCAATCACTTTGAACATCTTCTATAAAAGTAAGTTTATTCCGTCTTTTCCTCATAAATGACCTTTTTTGACCTTCCAAGACTTTAATGTTACACCTCATTAGATTCGTCTCAATAGCCGCTATCAGAAAAAAGTGCCAAAATATAACATTGCATTTCAAGAAACACAGGTGACCTCCATATCTCTGAAGTGACTCCTCCTAGCAACAGAAAACTAACATCCCCCCATGTCCCGTGCAACTATTGTTTTGAAAACTTATTTGGTACTATTATACGTTCGGAGTTATTTAAGGTGGCAATTATAAGTGCCTCACCTTGATGAGTATAAAATTTGGTTTGAATTAAGAATCATGAAACTTTATTCATGAAACTCTATCATCACTGTCTTATTAATTAACCAATAACTGAATATCAGATTTAATTTATAAAATTGCTGTTGTAGTAAATAAATTGATAAGTATTCGAAATATTCTTCTAAAACGTTTTCATCGAGAATTTGGGAGAACAAAAGTATATTGGGGTTCGTAAACTTACCATATCAAGATTCCAGCCATGAATGTAATTAAAATAAGAAGGTGTCTGAGAAAGTAGTGTATAAAACCCCCACGTAATCCCCCAATGAGCAACAATCGTAATCCACAGTGGCTTCGAAGTTAAAATTGCTGCCCAAGGCACTTTTCTCGCGCCACGTGGCTCCACGGGCGGTGTATTCTTGAGAAGGTAATTGAGCTCGTCTCTCGAGATTCTCGGATGCATTTGAGGTGAGTTATAGACGCAGTAATTCCAAGAGCCAAACCTGGAAACACAGGTCAGTTATTAAGTACGTGGACCTAAAAGATTATTCTAACGGAAAATTAGTGCCAATAAAATTGCTGGTCTGATTTAAATATGACAACATTTTTCATTGCAATCTCGTCTCTGCAATTCTAAACCCGCTTTCTATTCGGAACGTCTGTTTTAAGAACGGTGAGAGCTCACAACGAAGAAATGTTCACAACGCCAGTCTCAAATTTGGCCACATCATTCATCGCGCCAATCCATAAAGTTGTAAGAAAGGTTATTTTCATTTTGGAAATTTAATTTTTTTTTAGGGACCACGGATTTTTGCATTTTGGCGCTCTACAGGCTTGTTAGTCCCAGCTGAAAACGCGAGTTGTGTGTTACGTCCAACCGACGTAAATTGACGTAATCTGTTTTCGTCCTAATTGGCCGAAACGGCTCATTCATTTCCAACAGATTTTTACACATGGGCGCTGTAAGTCACAGACATTGTTTTTAAATCATAATGTTAATGATCGGATGTGAACTCGCGAAGATAATAAATTTCAAAGCAGCGACCTTTTTAGAATTTTTAAAATAACGATGATTAGGTTGAATTTCTGATGTGTTGCCGGCTTTGACATCGCAGTAGAGAAGGAGAGTACGGTTTCTATGGTGCCACGATCTAATGGACTTTTTTATAGATAAGCCTAAAAACAGAAATAAACTATCAGGCCTATGATTAGTGGTGTCTATAGATAGTAGTGCCCATGGATAGTTGAGCCAATAGTTAGCAGTTCCTATGGGTAGTAGAATCCATGGTTAGTTGTGCCCATGGTTGGTAGTGGATATGGCTCGTAATGCCTGTAGCTAATCAAATTTATTTTGCGTGTGACCCTTTACGGGCCGCACAAGTAACTTCCCGATTCACGAGTTGAAATTGAAAATTATCATTATTATTACTTGAGTATATTCTCATCAAGTTGAGATCTGGAGTTTTCGTCTTCTCATGGTTCAACATGGATGTATCCAGAAGACACCAAACATAAAAAATACAAGTGCTCGACCACCCGGCATATGCCCCGGGGCACAATATGCCGCGAAGGATTAAGTCCCCTATAATAGGGAAGATGAAGGAAAAAAAATCCAAAAAAAAAACAATTTTTAAAAGTAAAAAAAAAATAAAAATAGAAATTTTTCTTCGGATCGCATTATTAATCTTAGAAAAAATGTTCACAAAAAAATTTTGAAATTGTGTTTTTTGTAAAAAACTGAAAAAACTACTTGACCGAACTGGACCAAAATCTAATCAGCTCTAAGTCTCAGCAAGACATATCGATTGCATCATCGATCATTCTGATCACGTCATTAGTTTTGGAGAAAACGTTAACGAAAAATTGATCACATACGTACAAACGTACGTACGTACATACGCACACACACATACACATACCCACGCAAACATTTTGCTCAAAATAGGCTCAAACGACCCCAATGACCCTGAAACGTGAAGATCTGACAAAAAAACGATCTTTTATGTTCGGAGTCATTACAATAACTTCCCTATAATCGGGAAGTTAAAAAGTTCGATATTTTGATTGGCTTGCGATATCGATTTTTTGTGTCCAAAATTCGAATAAATTTTTTTTTAGTTCTGGGAAAAATAATATTCACACGAGAGCACGACAGTATCAAACTATAGGGCTGCTGAACTATACTAACAACCTTTACCAACCCATCACGAACCATCTTTTAGTTGTTAATAGGTCGGTTATTTAGGTTATTTTATCATCTCTTCAAATAATGCATATAAAGGTTTCTCGTGAAAACTGACCGCTTTGAACCGTTGACTAAATATTTCTTCCCCGACGATCTTTTACATTACTACGATCTTTACATATACGTGGAAACTGAAGACGCGTACCCATTAAGGGTCTTCCATTCTCGCTATCTTTCGCTCGCTATTGAGATACAGTAGAATGAAGTTTTCCAATTATTGGCGATATTTAGTCATTCAAATCGATATGTCTCAACGACTGCCAGTGATAAACTGAAAACCCACATGTCTTTTTTTCTGCATAGGTCATGTCACGAAAATACTTACTATTATTATGTTGCACCATTGGAAGAATCATTAATTCTAATTAATCACTTAAGAAGTGCATAACTTAAAAAAATGTCCTTAAGTAACTTTTCTTTCGTTTCCTTCAACGCGTCTAGCCCGTTTTTCTCAGCGATAAAATTTCAATGTTTCATTGCAAATATATTTTACAAGCTTCCTCATCTTGAATAAATAATAAACGGCGTGCTTTCAGAGAATCGGTTTTAGTAATTGAAATGTAAAAAAAGTAATGGATATTTTTGTGATGTAATAAAGAAAATACAAAAAGACGGTGTGAATGTATGCGTGAGAGAGAGAGAGAGATATGTGTGATTCGTTACCATGAGTGAACACGCGAGACGAGCAAATTAACGCTCTACAGAGGACAAAAGAAAGTTGTTGATGAGCGTCGACCGGTGATCGTCAATAAGTGGTAGTCGATGCTGGAGTAGAGTGATCGATAGCCGTGCGTTACGCGCGGCTTTGTACTCGCGAAATAAGGTTTCTTTTACGAATTATCCGCGGTGCCTACGATTCCATCAGTCAAGGGAACATTCTAAATTACGTGATCCTACAATTTGGGGGCTCAGCCGGGATCGTAGGTGATAAAATTCGTGGTTGACGAAAGTTCGCGAAGGGAGTAAAGATGATGGCGTTGTGCGACTTCACTCGATGGATTCGCTCAAAGCCTATAGACGAGGCATCGTGCAAAATAACAGGCGGAACTTTGTCGAATAGACGTTAGTGCTCAGACGGGGAATTTTCGACAAAATTCGAGACGGAAGCCGACGGTTTGCGAAAGACGTACAAAACGACGACGTAGAAGTTTCAAAGAAGACGCGACGCTACAGCTATGCCGGAACCGAGCGATTTTTCTATCGCCGAACTCAGGACAAAAGGTCGATCGTATAAATTATCACCGAGTGGTTCAAAAGCCGGAATAATTGCCCGTTTAATGGAATCTGATCCGATCGGAAAATGGACGGAAGAACAGAACGTCGAAGAAAATGCGCTCAGGCAAGGTGCAAGTGGAGGGCTGCCTTGCGCGGGCGGGGTTGTTGATGACACTTCTTGACCCATAAGAGACCTCGCCGATCTGGAACCCGATGTGGACCTGGTGAGACGCGAACGCGAGATCGAGTTCGAGAGGCCCGAAAGAAAATCGAGCAACAACCGAGCTTGAATCGAGCGCGTCGCGAAATAGGAGCGTTACGACGAGTGGAACGCGTACCGGTTATAAAAGACGAATTGCGAGTGGAAGGTGGGCTTGATGGACGAAATGCGGCGGGGGCAGTCCAAAATGCTCCTCTGCACATGAATTTAAAGACGATGACGGAGTTAGTGAGTGAACTCGACGGGACACCGGACAACTTTGACGCTTGGGAAAGGCAAGTTAGATTCATGCAAGCGACGTATCAACTCGAGGACGAAGCCACAAAAACTTCAATCGGCATAAAACTGCGGAAAAAAGAATTTGAGTAGCTGCACTTGAAAGCTGAGCACCTCGCGATGACGTTCGCCGAACTCATAGACGAAATAGGACGGATGTATCGTCCACAACAAAACCAACTCGATTCACGTAGGGAATTCGAAGCGCGCGTGTAGAAAAACAGTGAGTCTTTCCGAGAGGACGCGCATCACAAAATCGTCATCGATAACCGTGTACCGATCGATGAGAGAGACATGCTGGACTATCTTATTGACGGTATTCCAAACAAAGCATTAAGTAACCAAGCGCGTATCCAGCGTCTTGATACGAAGGAATCTCTGATCGAGGCGTTTGACGAAATTACGTTGTGGGAACAACCCTTGACGAGTTTAAGTCAACGGTAGAAGAATGACGCGATGAAAAAGACGAAAGGTGATGATAAAGACACGTGGAGAGAAGAACGAAAAGTGAGTAACCGTAATAGTTGTTACAATTGCGGCCAACCTGATCACGGAAGCGCATCGTGCCCCGCGATAGCACGCGGTCTGAAGTGCTTTCGATGTGGCGAACATGGACCCATAGCATCGAGATGTGAGGATAAAAAAGATAAAATGACGAATAAAGTAAAAGTAGTAACGTACGTCCCTCATAAAAAATATATAAAGACAGTGAATATTCTGAGTCGAAAAATCGAGGCTCTCATAGATACCAGGAGTGATCTAACGTTGATGAGCAAAGGAGAGTATGCGAAGATCGGATCACTACCCCTTCAGTTGACAGATGCTCGTTTTGAAGGAGTAGTTTCGCTGGCTCACACAGCGTTGAGAGAAATTCAGACGGAAATTGTAATAGATGGACATCGTTTCCCAATTCAGGTGCGTGTTGTCGCTGACGGCCTCTCTGGACAAAAATCGTCAATTTGAGCCGACTTTCTTGAACCAAACAATGTTCATGGAAGAAGAGGAACAATTTATTTTGACAGTCCAACGACGAAGATTTGCCAGAGATCTTACGAATGAATCTACTTGCCGAAGTCATTCCTAAAGTTGATCTCTCTCACATCGAGGACGTTGATACGAAGAAACAACCCGTGTAACGGCAGCAAAGCACAGTCGGAAAAATGAATGTTACTACATACAGGAATTTTGTGCTTTTTATGTGCTAATTATGTGCCAAGTTCAAAATTTTTGTGCTCTTCCGGTTTTCGCGAAAATCGATTTTAAAAAATGCACTAGTCAAAAACAATGGAATCTAATAATTTTAATACATGAGAATTATGTGCTTTTAATGTGCTCTCGAAATATCCAAGGCTCAAGCTTGTATCTCAATTATTTTCCGAGATAGCACCCCTAGAAGACCTGAGCCACCCTCCCATGCAGATTTCTGTAATTTTTTTGAAATCGTTGATTTTCTTGCACGTGAATTATGTGCTTTTTATGTGCTCCGTATCTTAATAATTTTCCGAGATAGCACCCCTAAAAGATCTGAACGACCCTCCCATACGGATGTCTGTAATTTTTTTTAAATTGTTGATAATCTTGCACTTGAATTATGTGCTTTTTATGTGCTCTCGGAATATCCAAGGCTCAACCCTGCATCTCAATTATTTTCCGAGATAGCACCCCTAGAGCACCTGAGCCCCCCTCCCATACGGATTTCTGTAAATTCTTTAGAACTGTTGATTTCCTTAGATTTGAATTATGTGCTTTTTATGTCCTCTCGGAATATTCAAGACCCCCGTATCTCAATTATTTTCCGAGATAGCACCCCTAGAAGACCTGAGCCACCCTCCCATGCAGATTTCTGTAATTTTTTCGAAATCGTTGATTTTCTTGCACGTGAATTATGTGCTTTTTATGTGCTCCCGGAATATATGTATATATCGGGTATTCCTGGGAATTTCGGCAACTTCGGACAGTTGGGTCAAAGTTTTTGCCCCCCAATTTTTTTCATTAATATGTGTTAAAAATACAGAGACACGTATTTCGGCGTTTTTTATTTTGAGCCCCCACTTTTGAAATACAGTCAAATAAAGTTTTTGAAGTATTGACCACATTCGGTCATTCAAATCGATATATCTCAGCAACGGTAAGTGATAACTCGGAAAACTACGGGTCTTTTTTTTTGTTTTTGAACGCTCTATACATTTACGATTATATTGCACAAAGTCAACAATTATTTATAAACAATTCAAAATTAAAAATGAAATAAAACGAAAAACGTACCCTTAATTTTTGAAATGAATTTTTTTTCAATTCCTTGAACAAAAACAACAATTTAGCGACCTTGAACTTTTTGGGCCGGTGCTTCGTTCGGGAGTTATACATTTTTTTGTCACAAAAAACCTGTAAATTTACGTATTTTATTAGTAAAAATTTCCATGAAAAAAAAACTACCCTTAATTATTGAAATTGATTCTTTTTCAAATTCCTTGGATGAAAAGAAAAATTTTGAGACCCGGCCGAACTTGGGCCGACGTTCCGTTCGAAAGTTATAGCTTTTTTTGTCATAAAAAACCGGTAAATATACGTATTTTATTAGTAAAAAATTGCATGAAGAAAAAAGTACCGTTAATTATTGAAATTGATTTTTTTTCAAATTCCTCGGACGAAAAGAAAAATGTTGAGACCCGGCCGGACTTGGGCCGACGTTTCGTTCGAAAGTTATAGCTTTTATTCTTAACAACCGGGTAAACATTTAGGGGTTTTTTGTGACAAAAAAATCTATAATTCCCGAACGAACCGTCAGCTCAAAAAGTTCAAGGTGGCTAAATTTTCGTTTTTGTTCAAGGAATTAAAAAAAAAATACATTTTAAAAATTAAAAGTGCGTTTTTTGTTTTATTTCATTTTTAATTTTGAATTGTTTATAAATAATTGTTGAATTTGTGCAACATAATCGTCAATGTTTTTAATGTACAAAGCGTTCAAAAACGAAAAAAAAAACCTGTGGTTTTTTGAGTTATCACTAACCGTTGCTGAGATATATCGATTTGAATGACCGAATATGGTCAATACTTCAAAAACTTCATTTGACTGTATTTCAAAAGTGAGGGCTCAAAATAAAAAACGCCGAAATACGTGTCTCTTTATTTTCAACACATATAAATGGAAAAAATTGGGGGGTAAAAATTTTGACCGAGCTGTCCGAAGTTGCCGAAATTCCCAGGAATACCCCATATATATATATATATGAGGGATTCCACGTCAACTCGGACGGTCAAAACCCTGACCCCTGCCAATTTAGTTCGTGATTTTTCGTTGGCTTCCATTTTACCCCCAAAGTACCCCCGATTTTTCAGAATTTTCGGATCTCCATACAACTCTTAAAAAAATTCAAAACCACCCTCAAACGAAGAAAGGCGTACTTGGACATAATTAAAATCTTTGATTTTTTTTGTGTGATATCAGTAAAATCAGTCAAAAAATAAAGTTCACCAGAATCCCAGAGAGGGCTCTGTATTGCAACTATATTTGAGAAAAAAATAAATCGGACGGTCAAAACCTGATCTTTGCTGATTCAGCTCTCGATTTTTAGTTGAATTTCGTTCCACCCCAAAAGTACCCCTGATTTTTTTCAGAATTTGAAATTTCGACAAACTCTACTATTCAATCTACTGAAATCATAAAAAAAATAAAAATTTCTAATTGTGTCCAAGTACGTTTTTCCTTATTTGGGAGTAGTTTTGAATTTTTAAAGGGTTGTAGGGGAATCCGAAAATTCTGAAAAAAATCAGCAGTACTTTTGGGGTGAAACTGAATTTCTAAAAAATCGAGAGCTGAATCAGCAAAGATCAGGTTTTGACCGTCCGATTAATTTTTTTTCAAATATAGTTGCAATACAGAGCCCACTCTGGAATTTCGGCAAGCTTTATTTTTTGACCTAAATCGAACAATCGAAAATTTTTGACCCGAAATCACACAATAAAAATCGAAGATTTTAATTATGTCCAAGTACGCCTGTCTTCATTTGGGAGGGGGGGGGGGGGGGGGGTTTGAATTTTTTTAAGGGTTGTACGGGGATCCGAAAATTCTGAAAAAAATCGGGGATACTTTGGGAGTGAAATGGAAGCCAACAAAAAATCACGAACTAAATCGGCAGGGGTCAGGGTTTTGAACGTCTGAGTTGACGTGTAATCCCTCATATATATACACTAGGGTGGGCCAAAAAAAACTTCCAATTTTTTTTTAGTTACCATGAAAATATGATCCGAGATGACGAAAAAAAAATTCTGGAAAAGTTTTATCTCTTAATATTAATATTAAGAGGTGACGCATTGTGATTTTCGATTTCCCATTTAAATAACACAGGAATTTTTTTTTTTATTTGGAATTTTAATGCACTCGAACGAATTTTCGTCTAGTAAAAATCAAAACATATTCTTGCAGGAAATTTAACGATCTTCAAACAAGGTCTGATATAATTATTTGCTAAGTCGACTCCTTTAAAAGTTATTCAAGGTTAAAGTTCCACCTCAAATTGTAAATGATTAATTTTCCAAATTTTAACATTCTATCACGAACTAATGGCTCAAAAACATAAAACATTATATTATTTGTAAAAATGCTCGCGTATTCTTACGTAAAACTATAAAATACTCACAAAATATCGATAATTCTAGAAAAAATTGATTTTTTTCTGTACGTTATTTTTAAAAAATGTTGGAATTTTACTTCACCTGAGTAAAGACTTAAAAAAATTGATCATTTCTAGTCAAAATAATAAATGCCCCGTTTACAATTGACTATTAGGTAATTCAAAATAATAAAAGCAGTATTTCAATAATTTTCCGATTGGAATGACATTTTTTATTGTATATTTTGTACTTTTTTCACTAATTATAAAATCAAACTAAATTTTTTTTGTTACAATTGGGAAATTTTTTTCGGTGATTTTTAGCTACTTGCAATAAATATTGCAACTGTTCTTCATTTTTAGTAAGACATTTGTTGTACTCTTCTATCAATGCAACTCCTCTTTCTGCTACATCATTCACAATGCTGAGATGTTTGAAAAATGCCAAATTCTCCGGATAGCTCTCATCCTGTGTCCAAATTTCTACATTTTTATCGATGAAGTCTATAGGTAAGTCAAATATTCAAAACATTGATTTGACTTGATTAAATATAAAACTATGAACAGTGCCATATCAAAAGCAGCGTGTTCAAAAATGTTGAATCACTTTTGGTACTTGAGTGAACAGCTGGAAATCGTTTCTCTGTTTGACGATAATGTGCCTCTGTTCGTAAAACAAAAAATGATTCGAGCTTTGAACAAAAATGAAATGAGCACTAGTCCGAAAAAAGAATTTGGAATCGAGAATGAAAATTTAGACACATTGTTGTCAGCAGACCTAAGTGACTTTATTTCAAGAAAGTCTTTGACTATATTTCGAATATTTGACTAACCTATAGACTTCATCGATAAAAATGTAGAAATTTGGACACAGGATGAGAGCTATCAGGAGAATTTGGCATTTTTTAAACATCTCAGCATTGTGAATGATGTAGCAGAAAGAGGAGTGTCATTGATAGAAGAGTATAACAAATGTCTTACTAAAAATGAAGAACAGCTGCAATATTTGTTGCAAGTAGTTAAAAATCACCGGGAAAAATTTCCCAATTGTAACAAAAAAAATTTAATTTGATTTTATAATTAGTGAAAAGAGTACTAAATATACAATAAAAAATGTTATTCCAATCGGAAAATTATTGAAATACTACTTTTATTGTTTTGAACTACCTAATAGTCAATTGGAAACAGGGCATTTACTATTTTGACTAGGAATGATTAATTTTTTTAAGTCTTTACACAGGTGAAGTAAAATTCCGACATTTTTTAAAAATTACGTACAGAAAAAAATCAATTTTTTCTAGAATTATCGATATTTTGTGAGTCTTTTATGGTTTTACGTAGGAATACGCGAGAAGCTTCATAAATAATATAATATTTTATGTTTTTGAGCCATTAGTTCGTGATAGAATATGAAAATTTGAAAAATTAATCGTCTACAATTTGAGGTTGAACTTTAACCTCAAATAACTTTTAAAGGAGTCGACTTAGCAAAAAATAATATCAGACCTTTTTTGAAGATCGTTAAATTTCCTGCCAGAATATGTTTTGATTTTTACTGGACGAAAATTCGTTCGAGTGCATTAAAATTGCAAATAAAAAAAAAAAATTTCCTGTGTTATTTAAATGGGAAATCGAAAATCACAATGCGTCACCTCTTAATATTAATATTAAGAGATAAAACTTTTCCAGAATTTTTTTTTCGTCATCTCGGACCATGTTTTCATGGTAACTAAAAAAAAAAATTAAAAGTTTTTTTTGGCCCACCCTAATATACACTCATTAAAAGAATTAAAGGACCAGTTGAGAACAGTCGAAATTTGTCGAAATTTCAGGCATCTGCATCTCCGCGAAAAATAGTTGGATTCAGATAATTCGCCGCTTGTTTATTAGCTTCAATCTTTGACTTCATGAATCAAAGGTTAAACGATTTTTATCATGCCTTGCTGCTCTGTGCCAAGGGCAGAACCGAACAAAAAACGGTTGTCTGAATTTTGATGGAAATTCGGAAAGGTGCGCGGCGTTCGACAAATTTTTTACAGAAAATGTATTTCAAACATTTGCTAGCCTGTCCATTTCTGTGCAAAATGCTTTTTCAACTCCCGACTGCCCGCAGGGCAAAAGACGGGTGTTATGAGTTTCGTCGAGTCAACGTGACAAATTGCGCTGAAGTGAATGGCAGTAGATAGGCTAGGCCGGTTCCAGCACAATGTTGATATAGTAGGTTCTCTGCATTACTGACTGCTCCCCGATTGTAGTTTTGTTAATCAATTCCTGCCTTACCGACAGTCCCAAATATCGATTATAGATCCCGGATTTGCCGTACCGGCTAAGTCCGATAGATGGCATTATCAGCTAAGTCTCTCCACCTTATCGATCCGATAGATGGCGTTATCTGCTAAGTCTTGTGGGGACGGGCGTATCGCTCTCTCTCTATCCTTCCCTCTCCCTACCATCCGGTAGTGGGGATAGCGCGGTTGCAAACGCGTTCGTACGACCGCGTACCATCCCGCCGCGAATGGCTTAATCGAACGTTGGCATCGCGTCTTAAAGGCAGCTATCATGTGCCACGCTAATCCAGAATGGACGAAGGTATTATCGACTGTACTTTTGGGTCTGCGCACCCAGGTGAGAACCGACACAAACGCGTCTCCAGCCGAATTCTTGTACGGCACAACGTTACGAATCCCGGGAGAGTTCTTCCTTACGGATGATTTTACCCCGGATCCTAATGTCTTTCTCGAGGAATTCCGCGAAATAATGCGTCAAGTTCGTCCCGTTCCTGTATCGCATAATTATAAACAGCGCGCATTTTTCTTTAAAGATTTGAAGACCTGTACGCACGCGTTTCTGCACAATATGGCGACAAAAAAATCGTTGGAACGCCCATACACGGGGCCTTTCAAAATCGTAGAGCGTATCTCTGACCGCGTGTTCTCGCTGGAAATCAACGGCGCATTAAAAAATGTATCGGTAGAATTACTCAAGCCAGCGTATTTTGTTCCGGACGATCTTTGCGGCGATCCTCCCGAAAACGCCGCCAAGTCAAATAGCGAGTCTCTCGTTCGACCAAAGCAACTTAGGACGTACTCTCGAAAAAAAGTCTCGTTTGCTGCGGATACCAAAAATTAAATGTTTAAGACATAAACCGCTCGTGATCATTAGATATAAGTGAAATGTATGTTCCTCTGGTTGTGTATCATCACATATTATTTTTTCTTATGTACGTTAAATCGTCTCAAAGAGACATCGAACAGTTACAGAGATTCAAATAAGTTTGAACTTTGGTTTTCGTAAATATCATATAAAAGCGTTACGATTTACCCATACATCGTCGTTATAAAAAGGGTTACTCAAAAGCGAGAGTATTATATAAAAGAAGAAAAAACATATTATCTATCGTCGTTGACAGTATCAAAAATGTTAATTAGTTAAGCTACAAATTTTTATGTGTGCGCTATTACTTAGGGGGGAGTCCTGTGGGGACGGGCGTATCGCTCTCTCTCTCTATCCTTCCCTCTCCCTACCATCCAGTAGTGGGGATAGCGTAGCCGTCCCGCCGGCATCAGCCAGGCTAGAGCGTAGTCAGTCTTGCCCGTACCAGCGTTGTAGAAGCCACGTAATAAATATCAATAAACCTAACCACGCTCGTCTTTGTTCCTTTACGAACTACGGGCAGTCTCACTGTGGGCCCTAGTTAACACCACGAGGCGCAGTTCCCACGCCCCGGGGTACCCTAGGCCTACAGTCTTTCTACATTACCGATCTGATATCGATGGCGTTATCAGAGATGAGTAGGGAGATTGATACAGAGCCGTATATCGGCCATTCCGGCTGCTTCTCATTCGTTGGTCGTGCATAGGCGACGCCTCGTGGTCGACGTGGAAAAGACGCCGTCGTTTTTGCTCGTTTAGCGTATACCGGGTAGCCTAAAGCAAATTCTCGGCCGCATTGAACCGCTTGCGTACAGGCATAGCTCGGAGTGGTGTGTGTGAGTGCACGTACAGGAAGGCTGGCTAGGATGTATTGTAGTAGAGGGGAGGATTTTCGACGCCGGAGTGAATATCTCGTTTCGACAAGCGTTCTTGGCTTGCCGCGCAACGATGATCGAGCGTTGATGTATTTCCCTTTACAGTGTCCCCGTACATCGATGTTTTTGCATTTATTTCTAACTCATTCTGGTTATAATTATATCGCGTATTCGGTGAAATTTATGTTTTTGAACTAAATTGTTTAGCATATTATCGAAAAAATAAATCTCCATTGATAGTGTATATTTATGTAAAATTTCCGAGATAAACGATTATTGCAAATATTATTTTGGATTGAACACAAACCTTTGAAAATTGAGTCTGACCGGTGAAAAGCGTATAAATAATCGAGTCCATTGATATTTTCATATTAGGTATAACTCACAGCACTCCTGCCTTCTCAAGAGAACACAATTCACTCACGTTTGCACAATCTTTATTATAACTCAAGAACCAGCTAAAATTATCCGTGGTTCTTGGGCTCAAATTAAAGATACAAATGTAGAAGTGAGGCGTGAGAAATTTTAAATAAGAAAAAATTAACTTTCTCTATAAGTCAAAATCAAGATAGAAAATTTGGGAATAATCCTTAATGATGGAAATATATTCTTTTTAATATTAATAAATTCAAACATCCATAAGCTTTTCAATAGTGCTTGCAGAAAGTTCTTAGCGTTTTTCATCTGAAAGTTGTCGACGTTCAAAAACCAGTGATTTTTACGAGCACGTTTGTGGCCTGATAATGTTCTCCGGTAGTGTATAAAATAAAGAATTACTGTTTTAATATTCTGTTTTAATTTTCATGTCATGATCAAAAGTTTTTTTTCAAAATACATAAAAAATCATTCTTTATTAATAAATAAATGAATTTGAATTATCATTGAAAAACTTCACATCCTTTATATATTTCTACTAGCCGAAACAAAATGTCTACGGCCTCACAGGATGTGTTTTTTTTCTGAAATCGGCTCCCAGTCAGTTTCGATGCTTCTTCGGCAATCGAACGTTAATCTCGTAAAATTAAAGTCCTCTAAAAGAAAGAAAAATAAATAATGAAATTAAATGAAAAATTCACAAGTACGCCTCGCTATTGAGATTGAGAGCTGAAATTTGGAGGATCTTCTTCTTATGATGTCAACTTAAGATTTTTCAAGTGGAATACATTTTTTTTAATACAAATAAATTATATAATAATTTTTAAAAAAGTTGACAGGTACGCCTTAATATTAAGATAAAGCGCTAAAATTTAAAAGATCTTGATTCTTTGAGGTCACTACTAAATTTTGCAACTAGGAAAAATTAAAAAAAAAAGTTAACAAAAAAGTGAAAAAAGAAAATTCACGGACACGCTTTATCACCATATCATGATGGAGAGCTTAAATTTGAAAAACGAGTTCTTTTTGAGCTCAACTTTATATTGTTTAAATAGGAAAAAAAAATTTCAAACGTCGATAAAAAAATATTCAACACTTTTCAGGCGTCCCTTAGTGTTAAGATAGAGAGCTCAAATTTACAGGTCCAGTCAATCGGGTCTTTCTGGAGGTTTCCGCAGCTGAGGACAGTTGGGTCAAAATTTTTGCTCCCGAATTTTTTACATCAATATATGTCGAAAATGAAAAGAGCCGTATTTCAGCGTTTTTTATTTTGAGCCCCTGCTTTTGAGTACAGTCAAACGAATTTTTTGGACTATCGACCATGCTCCGTCATTCAAATCGAATTACCTCAGCAACGGTTAGTGATGACTTAAAGAACCACGGGTGTTCTTGAACGCTCTATACAATAAAAACATTTACGATTATGTTGCACAAATTCAACAATTATTCATAAGCGATTTAAAATTGAAAGCGAAATAGGACAAAAAATGTACCCTTAATTCAAAAAAAAAAAAAATTTTCAATTAAACGGAATAGAAAACTTCAGCCACCTTGAACTATTTGGGCCGACGCTTCGTTCGAACGCTATAGCTTTTTTTGTCATAAAAAACCCGTAAATATACGTATGCTATTTGTAAGAAATTGCATGAAAGAAACGTATTCTTACTTATTGAAATTTATTTTTTTCCCAATACCTTTAACGAAAACAAAAATTTTGAAACCCTGCCGAACTTGGGCTGAGGCTTCTTTCGAAGGTTATTCAAAGGTTGAAGGTTGTTCGAAGGTTAGGAGCTTCTTTCGGGCTTTTTTGTTATAAAAAACCCGTAAATATACATGTTTTAGTAGTCAAAGATTACATGAAAAAAAAAATATCCTCAATTATTGAAATTGATTTTTCTTCAAATTCCTTGAACGAAAACGAAAATGTTGACAACCAGCCAGACTTGTGCCGACGCTCCGTTCTAAAGTTATAGGTTTTTTCTTGACAACCGGGTAAATATTTACGGGTTATTTATGTCGAGTAAAAGCTATAACTTCCGAACGAAGCGTCGGCCCAAAAAGTTCAAGGTGGCTAAAGTTTAATTTCCGTTTAAGGGGTTACATACACTTGTAATTTTCAAAAAATCGAACAGCATCAAATCGAATTATTAGAAGCTGCCAACGATGCGAACGGATTATTATATGGCCCTGGAATAGATGACTCCATGTAAGTTGAAAAAAAACGAAATTTACCACATGTAAAACGCTTTTGAAACTTTAAACGCGTTTTTCTCAAAACTATGTTTTCAAAATCGGTGATCAAGATTTCTCGAAAACGGCTGAACCGATCAGTCTCAAATTTTAACACAACCTTTTTAACTAGATTTTTTAGTAATTAATCGAAGATTTTTTTTCTCCGATAAATATTTTCCATTTTATAAACAATTTAAGGCTTAAATTTTCGTTCAAAATCGAGTCTTTTATTTTGAGAAGTCGCCATTTTGTCAAAAATTATTTTTTCGCTAATTCCTTCGATTAAATACTAGATAATGTATTATATTAACGAAATTTATTTGGTTTTTTCATTTCAGATAATCCGGTCCAGAGATATCGTGATCACCGCAAAATTGGTTTTTTTTGCGGAGCTCTAGGAGATCGGCGATAGCAACATTCGCGATGATTATTTTTACAAATAAAAAATATGTAAATATATTATAAGGTTATTATAATATGTACACCAATTTTCAAATTAATAAATTGAATAGTCTGCGCGAAAAAAATTCTTGAAAATCCGTCTTTTTAAAGCCTTCTAACTGTATGTAAGGCCTTAAGAAATTGAAAAAAAAAAGTTTTAAAAAAGTAAGTAAATTTTTTCTTCTATTTAACTATATATATATGAGCAAGTCCACCAATTCAAGTACCGGTTTTGGCCGTCGATAGCAGCGATCTGTTTGTAACTTTGAGAAACGGAAGCCCCCATTGAGAAAAGAACTCTGAGTTTTTCTTGGATTTTTCCCTTCGTTATTGTCGCTGTAGTTGTATGGGTAATTCTGTGAGTTTTTTATGTTTTTCTTGTTTTTATTAATTTCTCAAAGTGTTTTGATAGAAAAAAGAATTTGAGTCGACCACCTATCTTCTATGGAAAAAAAACTCAGCTTTTCGAAAAAAAATACAAAAACATTTTTGGAACCCGAAAAATTACTTAAAATCGCATTTGAAACATCAAAGTCAATATTTCGCAAACGTATATTTAAAAAAATGTTTCAAGTATTTTTCTCGAAAAGCTGAAAAATTTTTACGTAATATATGTAAAAATTAAATCGGAACCTCGTAAATATAACCTAAATAACTCGTTGAATCACCAAATGTATGAGAAAACATCTAAAACCTCAATTTATATTTTCTCATTTTGAAATGATTTATAATACTGAGATCATGAAACCAAAATGATTTGATTAGTTGATAAGTTTCTGGAGGTAATGACGTCGTTTTATTTTCTTTTATCGTATTTTGAAGTGGCAACATTCTCAATTTTGTAACCGAAAAATTGATCATAAAGGTTAAAAAAAATTTTTAAGAATTTTCTTCTAACGTTACGTTATTGAGTAGTCATTATAGAAATAAATGTATATCAACTGTATCGTCAAAAAACTATCAATGATATCCTTTTTCAATATCGACCTAATCTTACCTCACCGTTAAGTTGTAGATGGTCCACTTGCGAAACTAACAGCGTCACCACATGACTCTGAGTTTCATCTTTGATCATATGGTTTTCATGTATTTACGGTGAACACGGTTTTACGTCACTGTGAAATTGTAGTAGAAACATCAATACGATTCATTTGAAAATAAAAAAATATAAATTGAGGTTTTAGTTGTTTTGTCATACATTTGGTGATTTAACGAGTTATAACAGAGGTCCCAATTTTATTTCTGCATATATTACGTGAAATTTTCTCAGCTTTTCGAGAAAAATACATTCAAAAATTTTTAAAATTATAATTTTGCGAAAAATCGACTTTTATATTTCAAATGCGATTTTGAGTAACTTCTCAACTCTCAAAATTTTTTTTGTATTTCTTTTCGAAAAGCTGAGCTTTTTTTCCATAGAAGATAGGTGGTCGACTCAAATTTTTTTTTCTATCAAAACACTTCGAGAAATTAATTAAAACAAGAAAAACATATAAAAACTCACAGAATTACCCATACGATACCCAATACAATCACCCAAGCGAAAATAATCGAGGGGAAAATCTAAAAAAAAATCAGAGTTCATTTTGTAATGGGCGCTTCCATTTCTCCAAGTTACAAAAAGATCGCTGATATCGACGCCCAAAATCGGTACTTGAATCGGTGGACTTGCTCATATAGAAATATACATATATATAATTTTTAGTTCATATATTTATGTGATATTATATATTATATAATATATGAGGCGTTCTATGCGGTTTCGAACGGTCAAAAAGTTGTCCACGCTTAAAATAACTGAAATTTTGTCAAATTATTTAATTATATGAAAGAGTGTACATTTGTTCAAAATTTTTGGATCGCATTTTTTTGAGTTTTTTTTTTATCTTGAAATTTTCTAAGTACCGTTATTTCTTGAAAGCATACGATTCAGCAAAAAATGCTTCAAACGAAAAAGTTGCATTTTTACATAAGCTTCTTGAAAATTCATTTTCCTGAATTTTTCGAGTTTAAAAAATGACCATTTTCATAAAAAATATACAGAAATAATTTTTTTTGGTCGGTATGACATTTTCGATTTATCTCAAAAAATTTCAGAAAATACTCCAAAATGTGCACAATAGACACGTATTTTTTGAAGATGGCTCGACTAGTCGTTCTAAAGCTATGCTTTATTTTATTAATAAATTTTTTTTATTTCTTTTAGAAAAATCAATTATTATCGAAAATGATACTCTCCCAAATTGTTTCTATCAAATTTTGAGATCAAGAGTATATCGACAATAATAATATTAATGCTTTGGCGCTTATTAGAGCATAGTTCATCGGTAAGTCGATGGAACTCCATCGATCTCGTTCGAAAGCTAAGCTCTATAATCAGTCGTTTAAAACATTCAATGATTAAATTAATAATTGTCTATCGTAACATTATACTTTTCCCTTATTGTTGTAAACATTAATCCACATGTCAGAACTGGGAAAAAGAGAAGCATCTATGCTTTTTTCCCAGTTCTTACATTGTGATAAATGGGATTGGAATTACACTGGGATTATTGGGATTAATGTTTAGAACAATAAGGGAAAAATATAATGTTGCGGCAGAAAATTATTAATTTAATGATTGCATTTTTTGAACGAGTGATTATAGAGCTTTCGAACGCGATCAATGGAGTTCCATCTACGTTACCGATGAACTATGCTCTAATAAGCGCCAAAAGATTAATATTATTATTGTCGATGTACTCTTATCTAAAAATTTGAAAGAAACAATTTGGGAGAGTATTATTTTCGATAATAATTGATTTTTGGTAAAAGAATAAAAAACAAGCTGCACGTTGGAACTTGCAAATTGCTTCCTCGAAATCGTAGGTATGGAACGAAGATTCCTCTATGAACGGTTTTCCCCGGAATAACCCAAACAGTGCAATCTATTATTTTTAATCCCGAGAAAGAAATTTTGTTTAAAAACATTTTTTGCTACATATTATTTCCCTATATGTTATTAAAATCAACCTTTTTTAGGCATTACTTGATCCATTTGACGACATTCAAGTATTTCACAGCACGCATCGATTATGATGGGTCAAACTTAGCCAGTCCGAACGCTGAACCGCGTTTGCCTCTCGACGTCGCGCAGCCCCAGCTGTTATTAAAGGCGCTCGAACGGTCGAATCCGTTCCTGAGTGTGCCACCCGTTAAAGACGCCCCACCACAACTTGAACGAAGTTCTCCCCACTCCCTTGAAAATGCATGACGCCCCACCACGCCACCACTTACTTGACAGTGGTGGGACGTCATGCATTTTCGACGAATGGGAAGCAGTTTTACCCCCAGAGAATAGGCCGCTGTATCAATCTCCCTACTCATCTCTGGCGTTATTTAGCAAGTCTCTCTACCTTACCAATCCGATAGATGGCGTTATCTGTTAAGTGATGTTACTTTACCTCGATATCTACCTTACCAATTGCTAAATATTGATTTACCCACTGCTCGAATTTACCTACCCAATTTACCCTCTGATCGATCCCCACAGCTAAGTATCGATTATCAATCGACTGCTCAATACCGACTGCTAAATACCGACTGCTCAATCGACTACTCAATACCCACGGCTCGATCTTTTACCCACTGCTCAATACCGACTGCTCGATCTT